>JALJCO010001079.1:0-167748 GCA_023101725.1 Atherinomorus stipes
TAGGTAGCTGCAGTTTGTAACAGCTCTCCCTTAGCTTTTGTGTTTTTTTCAAATATAGTTGTCTTTTTTATTGACATTACTTGTCAGATTAGGTTTTTCTGGGAGGATTTTTTATGCTGGTTTGAAGGCTGTGCAATTCAGGAGATTTTTCCTCATATATTTGGCTTTTTTCACTACTTGTTATGATGTGTATCCATAGCAACGGGAAAATTGTTTACCACCGGGATCAACTGTTAAAACTCTCCCAAATCAAGATTTTCAGCGAAATAACACGTCAAATCCCAGTGGAGTTAAGGAGAAAGACAAGAGGATGCAGGGCAGGGGTAAGGCAGAGAGAAAAACGGTGGAGATTTAAACCGTTTCTTCCAACTGTTGTGATGGGTAATGTGAGATCGCTAGCTAACAAGATGGACGAGCTTGAAGTGCTAACAAGGTCTCAGAAAGAGTACAGAGAATGCAGTATCATGTGTTTCACTGAGACATGGCTGCACATCCCGGACTGTAATGCGTCTGTACACGGCTTCAAGACGGTCCGTGCAGACCGAAATAAACATCTCAGCGGGAAGCGGAAGGGAGGCGGAATTGCAGTGCTGGTCAATCAGCGTTGGTGCCATCCAGGACACATCACTGTCAAGGAGAAGATCTGCACAAGAGACATTGAACTGTTAGCTTTGAGTTTTCATCCATATTATTTACCCAGAGAGTTTGCCTGTGTTATTCTGGTAGCGGTTTATATAATACCAGGTACCGCACCAGAGACAGCCTGTGATGTCATCAGCTCTGTCGTGGCTAAACTACAAACACAGCATCCAAACTCATTCATGGTGATCTCTGGAGACTTCAACAACGTCTCCCTCTCTGCTACGTTGCCAACTTTCAAGCAGTTTGTCAGCTGCTCCACCAGAGAAAATAAGATGTTGGACTCATTTTATGCAAATATAAAGAATGCATACAGCTCCTCTGCCCTGCCTCCTTTAGGAAGATCAGATCATAATCTGGTTCTTCTCACCTCCACCTACAAGCCCATCGTTCAGCAGCAACCAGTCATTAGGAGGTCGATTAAAACCTGGTCTACTGAGGCTGAAGATGCTCTGAGAGGGTGCTTTGAGGCCACAGACTGGAATGTCCTCTGTGAACCTCATGGAGATGACATCAACACCATGACTGAGTGTGTGACAGATTACATAAACTTCTGTGTGGACAACATTGTTCCAACAAGAACAGTGAGGTGCTTCCCCAATAACAAACCCTGGATCACCAGTGACCTGAAAAAGCTGCTGAACATCAAGAAAAGAAAGCTTTCAGGGATGGAGACAGGGAGTTACTGAAGACTACACAAAAACAACTGAAAACACAGACTAAGAAGTGCAAGGAGGACTACAGGAAGAAGTTGGAGAGCCAGCTCCAGCAGAACAACGTGAGGGATGTGTGGTCGGGAATGAAGAAGATCACTGGCTTCAAGTTAAAGGGGGACCAGACTGACGGAGGTCTGGACAGAGCAAACGAACTGAACATGTTCTTCAATAGGTTCAGTTCCCCCCTGCCGACAACCCAACACACCACACACCCTCCATGAGCCCACAGCTTTCCTGTCCCACCTCCACTCTGTCACCCTGCACCTCAGTCATGGACCTGAACACAGCCTCCTCTCCCTCCACATCATGACATCCTGAGACCTCTTTTGCCTCCACCTCCAGCCTGACTGTCTCGTGTGATCAGGTCAAGAGACAACTAGAGAAACTGAACCGGAACAAGGCTGCAGGTCCAGATGGTGTCAGTCCCAGAGTTCTCAAGACCTGCTCAGAACAACTATGTCCGGTTCTCCAGCACCTTTTTAACACCAGCCTGAGACAGAACAGAGTTCCTGTGCTGTGGAAAACATCCTGTCTTGTTCCAGTCCCTAAAAAACCACAACCAGCTGAACCAAATGACTACAGACCAGTTGCCCTGACATCTCACATCATGAAAGTCCTGGAGAGACTCTTACTGGCTCACCTCAACAAGCAAGTGAATACCTTTCAGGACCCATTACAGTTTGCAAATCGTAATGGGCTTGGGGTTGAAGACGCCATCATCTTCCTGCTACAGAGAGCCCACTCTCATCCGGACCAGTCAAGCAACACTTTGAGGGTCATGTTCTTTGATTTTTCAAGTGCCTTGAATACTATTCAGCCTGCTTTGCTATGTGAGAAGCCTAACTTCCAGGTGGATCCCTCCACAATCACCTGGATTTACAACTACCTAACAAACAGACCACAGTTTGTAAGACTGAAAGGTTGTGTGTCTGAGATGGTGGTCAGCAGCACTGGAGCACCACAAGGGACTGTACTCTCACCATTCCTCTTTACACTGTACACCTCAGACTTCCAGTACAACTCTGAGGCCTGTCATCTGCAGAAATACTCCGATGACTCTGCAGTTGTGGGATGTATCAGTGATGGACAAGAAGCTGAGAACAGGGAACTTGTCAATCAGTTTGTGAAATGGCGCGGTAACAATCAGCTCATCTTAAATACCAGCAAGACTAAAGAGATGATTGTTGACTTCAGGAGGAGCAAGAATAAGCAGCATAGCCCTGTCTACATCCTGGAAGAGGAGGTGGAGGTGGTGGAGAACTACAAATACCTTGGAGTTCAGCTGGACAACAGACTCGACTGGAAATGCAACACTGACTACTTCTACAAGAAAGGTCAGAGCAAACTCTACTTCTTAAGGAAGCTGAGATCATTCAACGCCTGCACCAATATGTTGCAGATCTTCTACAAGTCTGTTGTGGAAAGTGTAATTAGCTTTGCAGCATCTGCTGGGGAAGCAGCATCAGAATCAGAGACTTGAAGAAGCTAAACAAGCTGATCAAGAAAGCTGGTTCTGTGCTGGGGATAACTCTAGAGCCGCTGGAGCTGATCGTTTAAAAAAGAATGCTGCACAAGCTGATGAAGATGATGGAGGATTCTTCCCGTCCTCTCCACAACATGGTGAAGAATCAACAGTGTGTTCAGTGGGAGGTTGTGTTAGGTTCCCTGTGGGACCGAGAGATATAGAAATTCATTCCTGCCAGCAGCCATCACCCTAAAGAACAAGACTGACTGACTTTTTTGTTAATTTGAAAAAAAAAAAAAAAAACGAAAAAAAAAGGAAAAAGTGAGCTTTTACAATACTGAATTTCCCTTCTGAGATGAATAAAGTATTTTTCTTTTCATTTCATTTCATTAATCTTGCCTCAAATCCCTTTAAACCTTCATTTCAAATAATATGTTTATATACATTTAAAATAGAACGAGAAAATGCAGTAGTAGAATAAATTACCTTTGTGTTCTCACAAATTTTTCAGCTGTAAACAGCAAAACAAAGCATGAATGTATTGACCAACCCACCCCGTGAAAGTGCAAGAAATGGTTTGGTCCTCAGGAACTGCCTCGGCGCATCAGTCCCCTGCCTGTCAGGACAGCAGTTTGCTGGTATCGGGCCTTTATTGCTGCACGCACTTCATTTGACAGAGTGACAGCGAATGAAACGACTGACCAAGAAAATGTGTAAATAAGCAGTAGTGTGAAAAAAATCCATCCGCGGACAAAGAATGCAGCGCCCCAAGAAAGTATGATTTTCAAATGAGAACAGACAGAAAGGAGAAAGAGAAGAGACGAACGAAGCATGAGCCAGTTTTAAAGAAAGGTTTGTTACCTTAATAGTTCAAATGAACCCGTTGAGTGAAATAAGCTAGCTATCTGCAGACTATTACAACTTAGTTAACCCTCCTTAAGGTGGAAGTGGGATCACATGATTGATGATGCCGGGTAGTGCTGTGCGTCTTAAACGGAAAGTGATTTTCCCTCTTATTTTTCTTTCTAAGAAAAATTAAACCAGCACCCTCCAGCATTTGTAATGAGCCTATTGTGTGTCTGTAACTAACACAGAAGCCAAGAAAATAGGCCAGAAAACTCATAGAGCTGAGAATTTACATAACCAGACCAGGCAAAACATAGTTCACAGAACATCACTTGAGTGCTATTACGTAATTGTTTAGCAAGATACTTATATTAAATAACTGTCCTTGTTCCCCCTTAATCATATGTAAACAGATGATCCACCAGCAGCAGCCCCATCATTTCAACCCCCACCCCCTTTCCTGTCCCAGTGAAGAAGGTAAGCAACAATGGGACCAGTTAGCATCATTACACAGTCTGCTATGGGAATTTGTCTCATTTTACCATTCCAAAAATAAGAATGAAGCATTTTTTACATAAAAGTTGAAACACTTAAAAAAACAAACAAACAAACAAACAAAAAAAAAAACCATAATGATCTCTATAAAATGAAAATGTCTTGTAGTTGTTTGTACAGGATACTGGACAGTTAAATGAAAACACTGAGTAGCCACCAGCAGCCTGTATTAAAATCAAAGTCACGATTTAAATAGTTCAGTTAAATTTTTACATTCAGATTGAATTACAGCCATCAAAAGACATCATAAATCTTGATCATTCTCAAGACGGTTAATTTATTTGAGCAGTTTGAGCTGCACCATAAATACCTGTACCTGTTTGCAATCTAGCTGTGAGGTGTACACTGAGCTGCTGATAATTGATGTAATTAGATGATATAATTTGTTGGTACATTATATAAATGTAACAACTGTTAGAGTCTTGGCTTACATTTCTCAGGGCCCTCTCAGGTTTGGCCAGAAAGAAGAATAGAAATGGAGGAAGAAGGGAAAGACTGACAGTGCAAGTGATGAGAATGAATAAAAAGAGAGGTACATGGGCAGAAAAAGTGACAAAAGAGATGTTGAAGGAGAAGTTTTGAGAACTTGTCCTCTCAGTCAGATGACCAACTCTTTCGTGTTAGGATAGTTTTCCTTTATTGAAATTTGGAACAACAAAAAATCAGGGCTGTCAAAAAATTAATCCTAAATTAATCCTATTGTCAAACCAGAGATTTGTTTCATTAATTAGTACTGCTGTATGTATTTTGTTTTAGAACTTAAAGCAACCCTTACCGATGTTGCATTCTTACACTTTTTTTCTAATAGGGTAAAATGCTACGAATGAGGTAATGGAACTCTGAAATAAAAGACAGACCCACCATTAATCAAAATAAAATATTATTCCAATCTCTAAATATTCAATGAAAACTCCAACCAATCCTTGAAGTGGGGTGCACCTCTAGGATTGTCCAAGGGACCTGCCTGTCAGACCTTGGCTTCTGCATTGGGAGGTGGAGGGAATAAGGGTGTGTGTCTTAGGAGTGAGGCGGGACTGTTTATATTCAAAAAATCTTGCTGTGCTTTCTGAAATGCAAGATCGGTAAAGGTTGCTTTAAAGGCTAAAACCAAGCCAGAAATCTGGGAGTAGTCCTGGACTCAGAGCTGAATTTCAGCTTCACGTTAATACAGTCATGAAGTCAGCCAGTGAGGAGCGTATCAGCAACATTCTGGACTAAACTGCAGCCGTCTGAAGGACTTTAGGGAGACATGTAAGGACAGGGTTTCAGTAGTCTAGTCTACTAAAGATAAATGCAGAATTCCAGGTGAGACACCTTTAATCCTAAATATGTTCTAGAAGTGATAAAAGCGATTAATCTGGATTAATTTTTTGACAGCCATGCAATAAATACATTGAACTGTAAATAATACTCTTTATAACAGTTTTACATTTTTCATCAATTTTTTGAGAGGGGGAGGGCCCAAGTGTCTTTCATGGGGCCCTAAATTCCTGGTGGTGCCCCTGCGTAAATGTTGTTGCCAAGACTGAAGCTAACATGACTTGATGAAAACTACGGTTACTTTCTTTTCTGTCATTTACTCGTGGTGTTCGACATCACTGACATCTGTCTGAGTCTGACAGCTTATTTTGGTCTTTCACATATCAGACACACACTCATCACTGTTTTCTATCTTATAAATAAATGCTTGAATCCAGTTAAAGTAAAGGCCTTACATGTGCTTATCGATGGCTCACAAATGTTTTCTTAACTAGCAGCACAACAGTTAGCTGTGCAAAAGACAAAATAACACTTCTCTAACACAAACAGTGCAAAATGACAAATGTTACCACATTACAAACTGATTGTGAAGACTAAATAATTCACAATGCATTAGCCGCATGTCTCCATGGAGAACGGAGGTAAGCGGTCCAGATTACTGTCACTCTCTGATCCAGCCAGCTCATATGGGTCCAGTCCAGATATGTCCCTAAACTTCTCCACAGAAATCTTCTTTATGCTAGACATCAAATTATCCCAGTATGGCCCTTCTCCTTTGCTCTTTTTTTTCTCCAATGTTAAAATTCCTGAAAGCTCTCGTTTTGACAGACAAACCTATACAACCAACATGGCGGCACAGCTGCGCTCGGAATTGTCACGTGGCTCCTCGAGCTCTATAGGTGCAGTTACCTCCAATCTGAGCACTTTTATGGCATAAGCGGCAATATTTTGTTTCCTTTCCATATTAAGATTAATTTGTAAAGTGTATGAAGCATTTGGGGGGTTTAATTAATTATTCTGTTTTTTTAAATGTCTGAGCAATGCAACTGCAGCGGTGCCCGGCAATTTGACCTACATGTCGCAGCAATTACACCTGTTAACAAATAAACACTTCTATCCAAACAAAAAAAAGCCAACACACTTAAACCGTATCACAGTTTTTATTATTAGGATAAATATAGCAAAAGTTTATCAAAAATATTTTCCTCTTTACCGGCAGCTTACCTGTGCTTCTTCTAGGAGGCCAATTTCTGCCCAGTTAACATTCAAATCTAGCTGCAGGCCCTGTTTACAGTCTGCATGACTCATGTTTTACGCAGACGATGTGAAAATAAAGGGGGAAAAAAAAGTTTGCATAGGTTTATATAGGTTACAAACATCAGCCTACTGTATGCAGTCTTGAAAAATAAAAGTAATTTACAAATACCCACGTGGCAGAGTAACTCACCCAACTGCACATTTAATTAATAAACTTTATTTCAGACCCAGGGGATCCATATCATAATTAAAAGAGAGAGAGAAAAGTAAGACTACACAGTGTACAATATATAAATGTATTCATACTCACACTAACGTACACACACACGCAGCCCTCACACAAGAAAACACCAGGTGGTTTATGAATAACACGGGGTTATTTTAACGGTTAAACGATAAAACTTTTTAACCCCACGTTTATAAGTAGGTAACCCGTTAGCGACAAAGAACAGCATTTATAGCTCCAAACAGAGCTGCTCCGTTAGCATCTAAAACATTAGCCCGGTTAGCTACTGTAAGTCTTAGCCGTCACAATTATGCATAACTTTATTTTAACCAGCGACACTTACCGTTTGCAGTAAAGACGAGTCCCTCACAGGAATCGCCCCTCTTTCCAACCGCAAGGTTGAGGCCAGCTTTGCCTGGTACTGTCCCAAATTCCTGAAGCAGTCAGGTGAAAAATGTTTGGCACTCCGTAAGGCGGATCCGCAGCAGCTGTCGTCCATTTGCTATCTGGGGTTGCTGTTGCCTCCACAGTCCCGTTCTGTTTTGCTTCCGCCTTCTTCCCTGAATCTGCTACTTCACACAAACCCCACGTGGTTCAAGCATGTGCAGAGACAAAATTCCACAGAAATGATCAAATTAGTGGTTACATGCTCATTTTGTCTTGCTGATTGGACCGTAAAAAGGTTTAAACCACCCCTTCGATCTTTTTGAAAATTCCTTCCGATCGCAGCTGATCAGATCAG
The DNA here is from genome assembly GCA_023101725.1 of Atherinomorus stipes. NCBI lineage: Eukaryota > Metazoa > Chordata > Actinopteri > Atheriniformes > Atherinidae > Atherinomorus > Atherinomorus stipes. Next base: position 7,707 of record JALJCO010001079.1, read on the forward strand.
CTGACATGTTTACATGACGCGTTTTGGTTTGATCGAAGCCTTACAAGCTGTTGGACTTCTGAAAGCTTGAACACCTGCTACTCTAAGTGGACTTACTGGTTTACAAGTTGCTGGCTGTCTGACTATCATGAATAATCTATCCGCCATAAAAAATGTAAAGATATAAGGATGTCGTGTGTTTTAGATAAAGCCGTGTTTGCTGAGATTTTGAAGTGTTTGGGGCATGCAGACAGGAAAGCAGCTCGTCCATTAACAGGATCTCAGACCGTTTTGCTGACTGTTCGCTGAGTCTGAGAGGTGAATTTCTTTTTCAGTTTAGTCACCTCCATTTCTCAGATGTATGACATGCACACAAGAGCAGAAAAGAAGATCATGTTAACTCATGAAGAAAAGGGAAAGGCAGACAGGAAGCTTTTACTTCTGCCTTCGTTGCAGAACGGGAGCAAAGGTAGAGTACCTGATGATGTTGTGATGCAAGGAGACTGCATGCTCACATGGAAACATACACATACAGGTCTCAGGAGGAGGCAACCAATAATCAGACAGCGCATCCCACTGATTCCTGGTCAAACCAGCTCTTTCTGTATTTACCTGGCCTGGTGTGTGTGTGTTTCACTCTGAGTCTGACTTTCTTTCTGCATGCATACGTAGTGTGTGTGAGTGGGTGTGTTTTTTTGCAGAAAAACGTGGGACCTCAGATTTCTCCTATGAGATGTTCTTTTAGCTGACAGAGGATCTGTGTGTGGGCATATGAAATCATTTTACAGGTTTACATACGACCATTATGACATAATGTAATGAATTAGAACCGAAGTATCTCTGCAGCTAACAGTAAAATAAACACAGGAATGGTTTGATATTTAGGGACGGATATACTAAGATTAAAATAATTTGCTTGTACAATCTAGAATTTTTCACATGGGGCTGAACCACAGTTTGTGGGTGATTTACTAGGAGTGATTGTGCAAATGGCACCAGGCGCAAAGGTGTTGGAAATGCCTCTATACTTTATAAATGAGGGTTGTGCATGCTTTGAGGTTTGCAGCAGGGTGAATTTCAAGAGAAGAAAGCGCATGAGGAAATAGGTACATTAGTTGAGGAGGGAAATATAAAATTAGTTGCTATGATTATTATAGAAAACAAATAATGCAACAAGTTTCCCTGCAGAGCCCTAGAAGAGGTCAACTTACAAGGACATGAATAAGGAGCTTCTCTTGGAACAAATTAGACCGTCTGCTGCCTTGAAGATGGTCTGACATCACATGGCGTGCACGCTCTGTGACACGCCAGCATCTCCAGAGTGCATCAGCTGGGGTCTGGAGAGAAGCAGTGCTAAAATGTAAAGATGGGACATTGACAAAAAGACGGAAATAGAAAGATTCAGTGTCAGTTATGTTTAAGTTACGGTGAAAAATAAACACGTTGCCCTCACTGCTTATGAAAAATTATTTTAAATCAGCGTTAAGCTTTTTACATAGTCTGCAAGAAGCAAGGACTTTCCTCTTGTTCCTGAGACCAAAAGAACAAAATGACATTTTTGTCCTTGCGGGGTGATTGAGGACGACTTGCAGCTAGTTTTTGACACCTCGTGGAGCAGAGCTTTGTTCTCGTGTGGCCGCCACAGAAAAAGCTTCTTGTTGAGTATGTAATGTATTGACTGGATGAAAACAAACTTTTCTCTTGTTCTTGCAGCCTCGAGAACAGGAACAAAGTTCTCGTTTCACTCTGAGTATGTACAGTAACAAGCTTCATGCGTGCCTGCAGTGGCGCCATGTGTGCGTAAAGCTGCTTGCAGATTTTCAGTATATACTAAATATAGACGCTAAAAGAGCCCCAACCAGCCATTTCATGGTTGATTAATCGCTTTGTGAGTGCTAAATATTTACATTTTCTCTTCCCAAGACATGCTCAATTGCGTGTAAATGTCCCATAATGCACATTCATTGTTTGAGACGTACTAACAGGAAGCAGACACGCCATTTTGCGCCTTTGAAAGACGAAGCTCTTCATGCACACTGCTAGTAAATAAGATTGTATTTTTTTTTTTTGCGTGTGCGATGAATTTGCACATTTTTATACACAGAAGCCTTTGATAGATCATGCCCTTAGTCTTTAAATTGTGTATGTGCAGCGTTATGAGCTGTGGACCAACATGACAGGTATGGTGTCAGGTTGGGAAAAGATTCACAAAATGGATTAGCAGATCTTCAGACTGGAGATGAAGAAAAGTCCATTTTAAGAATAAAGAAATGATGAGTTTGTGTTGTATGCTGCAGATTTGCACCAAACCAAAAGCGCTGCAGTTGCAGGGTGTCCATAAAAGTTGGTTTCTCAGCTTCTAGCAATGGCTGCTCCAGGAATGAACATGATGAAAATCAACTTTATGGTTAGAAATGTAAATGTATGTAATGTTGCTTTAAAATGTTGCTTTTCAAATGTAGCATGGCTGTTGGTTTGAGCGTTTCATAAACTGCTGATCTATTGGGATTTTCACACACAATTATCTCGAGGGTTTCCAGAGAATAGTCTGAAGAAGAGAAAATGGGTGGGTTTTTTTTTATTATTATTTTGGGCCCTTTTGAGTTTTTTTTTTTTCTCAAAAATGAAATGTCACTACAAAATAAAATGTCACAATATCTTGTCATACCTATCTTACTTGAATTGTCATCCTTCTGCGAGTCAAAATCTAAATTTGTTGATATGCATTCATAGTTTTTTAGTCAGATATCCCATAAAAATGTCACCGCAAGCTTGATGATAATGACATATGGTGGTACAGTAATGACATTTTACAGTTTTTAGCTAACTGTGCTAAAATGGTAGAGTGAGCACAAATGATCTTTTAGCTAGATAGAGCTGTACAATGTTTTTATATGAAAAACACACGTTTTTGCACAAAAATCTTTAAATATTTATAAACTACAAGCTGTTTGGTAATGACATGTAATAAAAATATCATGCAACTTGTCAGTGTAAATGAGGAAAAAACTTGCTATTTTAGGATTTAAAATGTCTGCCTTCCTTCTGTCCAGCATTTGCTTGAGTGGCAGCACAAACTGACACAGACAGTTAACGAATCAGATTTGAAATAAACCTTACTGATCTAAAAACGTTTAACGCGGTGGTAATGACCGCAATATTAAGGGACAGACATATTTATTTAAAAAAATTAGTAAATGGATTGGACATTTTTATCAAATATGATAAGAAATCACAAATTCTATTGTATTTTAAGGAATTTATACAAAAAACTGCACGATTTTATCATTTTTTAGGAGAAAGATAGAGCACTGCATATCTTCAACCTATTCTGGGGACAGAGGGAAAACAGTAAAATAGCTCCATAAAAATACCTAGAAAATGTTGAAAAATGCTTTACGGAATATGAAATTTTAGACAGACATGAGAAATTTTGTACCATCACCACTGGTTGTTAAAACATTTATATACAAATATATATATATATTTTTTTAAATTCATTAAAAAGGCCGGAAATCAAATAAACACCAAAATAGGAAACGGTAAGTCAGATCAGCACTGGTTCCAACCAAGGTATGCAGGATAGAATCTCTGAACACATAACACGTCCAACCTTGAAGCAGATGGGCTCCAGCAGCAGAAGACCACACCGGGTATCACTCCTGTCAGCTAAGAACAGAAACTGAGGCTACAATTCACACAGACTCACCAGAACTGGACAATCGAAGATGGAGAAACGTTGCTGGTCTGATGAGTCTCCATTTTAGCTCCCCTTCTCACACCAAGGCGACTACTTCTGCCAATGGAATAGGATTTAAAGTTTTAGAAAGTGTAAATGCAGTTTAAAACCTATTTTAAACCTGCTTGAAAATGCAATAGAATTTGACTAAGACCATGAAAGTAGTTCACACACTTCTGTTATCTTTCTATGAAAAGAGAGCTATGAACAAAACAGTCTGGACATCAGTAGTAATAGTAGAGTCATTTTCTTTTCCTTTTATTTTGAATATGAGTGAAATCTTAATGAAAAAAATGAGGGACACAAAGAGAAAGTGCTACTTGGTTTTTCTCAGCATTCACACCTACTGCATCTCGCTTCCAAACAACACATTTTGGTCCAGTGACGACAGTCGGCTTCTTTCCAGACAATATGCCAACTTACTAGAGCCATATTTCATTTGCTTTGCTCTGGCTGTTGGTTCACTTTTATTTCCTTATTAGAGGAAATAAATTTTCCTCACATTAGCTTTAAAGTGTTTGCATTTATTTGTTCTTTCTCACCTTTCAAAATGATGTTTCTGCTGCACTGCGCAGCATCAGCATCAATCTGCAGAGCATCGACTAGCAGACAGTAACATAAGGCAAACAGCTAATTAAGCTGGCAATGGAAGAGACTGGCCTCCGTAATCCAGAGATGTGAGATCGCTTCTTAATCTCTGCGGGGCAAAGACAAACGCACCCAGACGGACAAACACATTCTCAGACAAAGTTGGTGCGTGGTGGCAGCTTGCTGCTGTCTGTCAGTCCGGTTAAACTGCAGTCAGGCCAGGTGTCACCCTGAGAAACGATGAGCTTTCTCCTGTCTGTGCGACTGTGACAACGAACACACGTGCACACACACACTGACTGTCTCGGCAAAAGAGCAGCGTGGTCACGGGAAAAACGAGTGACATGGGGATTTGAGTGTGGGGTGGAAAGAGAGACAGACAGCGAGTAGATGTGACTCGTCCCCTGCGCCTTGCATCACACACAAGTCCTTTTGGCCTGTCATTCACCGTCAGCTTGTATTAGACGCTGAGGAAACCCCCCGGGAGAGGGAAACAGCAAAGTAGAGACAGGGATGAAAACTGCAGGAATTACAGAGGAGAAGAAAAAAGGCACAGAGAGGAAGACGAGAAGAAAAGGGATGACGGAGGAAAAGATAGAAAAACAATGTTATTGGTACAGAATCAGGAGAAAAGTGGGTCTGAAAGAGAAAATGTGATAAAGAATAAAGAACTTTTCCATGAGAAAAAAAAAGTCAAATATAATCAAAAGGCAAAGCAGCTGCTACCACCGCTGCTATAAGGAGGAGATGCAGGGTCAGCCCGGGTCGCCAGACCATCACAGCCCCTTACCATAAATGATTTAGTCAGACATCTGTTTTAAATTTATTTTGCTGAAATATCCACCATCCAAACATGTTCTGGAGTTCGTTTGTTTGTCTTGGTTTTGAGTTGTCACTGTTAAGAACTTGAGCGGTTGGATACACTTGATTTGAATCAGGGAAACATCTAAAACTTGCAGCACTGTGGCCCTCAAGGACCAGAGCTCCCTACCACTGAACTATAGTCTGAGATGCAGGATGGCCTTTAACAAAGTCCGGGATCTTCAGTCCTGGTCCTTGAGGGCTGGGTGTCCTGCAGGTTTTAGAAGCTTCCTGACTCAAATCAATGGGTAATTTGCAAAGTTGTGCAGGGGTTACATGAAGCTCTGCACTCAGAGAGGCTCAGGAGGAAGAGCGCTGCTTCTCAGTTTGAATCAGTAGTGTTGCAGCAGGGAAACTTCTAAAACCTGCAGGACACCAGCCCCGAAGGACCAGGATTCAAGGTCCCTGGCCTAAATTATTATAGCCTGAACACTTAATTCTTGGTGAATGAACAAGTGGAAAACCTGAACACAGCCCAGGTTTCAGGAGCTGACTTCCATGTAGTTAGTTTTCCTCATACAATTACCTCATTGGGTTTTTACTGCATTTTTGTTTTTCAGTATCTTACAGTGAGCCACTTTGCTATTGGATCCTAAAAACCAAAAACAGAAAAAAAGAAAACCTGTTTTCATCTAAAAATGTCTAAAAGACTCGTTACATATTATATTATATTATATTATATTATATTATATTATATTATATTATATTATATTATATTATATTATATTATATTATATTATATTATATTATATTATATTATATTATATTTCTATAACACTTTTCAAGAGAGCAAAACCACTTTACAGTGAAGCCATTATTTATTCACTCCACTTTCACACCTGTTTATTTTATAGTTAAAAGTCTTCAGAGGAGATCAGTGCACACAAACAGCAGAGATGCAAATACTGCAGGACTCAGAAGGGTGTTCAAGATGTCTTTTTAAAAACTAGCTGTCATGTCGGAGTCCCTGCAGGTTGGTTTCCCAGCGGGCCTCATTTGCAACACTTTCTGCATTGCTGCGCCTCCCATCGCCAATCTTTAGTGGCTGCTGAGGATTTAGAGATGCCTCTTTAAATTTAAGTAGACATTTCAGAATGAGAAAAAAATACAAATCACTCAAGAACATATCAGTGTATGGTGTTGGCGGCATCCCATATTGAATAATGTATTTCACAGCTTATGATTAGATGTTTTTTCTGACTGTTTTCTATTTGGGGGCTTTCCTTATTTGTATAGATGGCAATAAAACACAAATGTGACTGAGTGCCAGCAGCAATCTCAGAGAAAAACTTTCTGTATGAACTCCACCTTCCCTGCTGTCAGCTCATGTCCACTGTTGCAGCTCATAGAATTGACCTTCCTCAACATGTGGAGCAGCCTGCAGCACATGCTCTCAGCTCAGCAGACACAGAAATTAAATGTCTTGTCTCAGATACTTTAATACTCCTGTTAACACCCAAATAAGGCAGAAACATCCTCCTCTTCAACATCATGATAAATTAAACCAGCTGGGGTCCAAAACATTAAGGTTTGTGCTGATCAGTGTCCAATACTAGCAGCTGGTTGGGTTATTAGTGTATTAACTAATGGAAAATGATGTCCCAACTTGGAAAAAATGTGATAAAAACGTAACTGTATGGTTGATAGAGAGAATGCGGGGAGTAAAAGGGCTGGACTCTGATGACAATAACAAGTGGATGTCCGACGTGAAGTTACTCCAACAACAAGTGTGTAGCTTGTTTAGCTCCAGGGAGTGCAGAATTATTAGACAAAGAGTATTTTGACCACATCATCCTCTTCATGCATGTTGTCTTACTCCGAGCTGTATAGGCCGAAAGCCTACTACCAGTTAAGCATATTAGGTGATTTGCATCTCTGTAATGAAGAGGGGTGTGGTCTAATGACATCAAAACCCTATATCAGGTTTATTAGGCAAACATAATTATTAGGCAACTTAACAAAAACAAACATATACCCATTTCAATTATTTATTTTCACCAGGGAAACCAATATAACAGCTCAACATTCACAAATATACATTTCTGACATTCAAAAACAAACAAAAAAAAAAACAAATCAGTGACCAAGCCACCTTTCTTTGCAAGGACACTCAAAAGCCTGCCATCCATGGATCCTGTCAGTGTTTTGATCTGTTCACGATCAACCTTGTGTGCAGCAGCAACCACAGCCTCCCAGACACTGTTCAGAGAGGTGTACTGTTTTCCCTCCTTGTACATCTCACATTTGATGAGGGACCACAGGTTCTCTATGGGGTTCAGATCGGGTGAACAAGGAGGCCATGTCATTAGTTTTTCTTCTTTTAGAACCTTTCTTGCCAGCCACGCTGTGGAGTACTTGGAGGCGTGTGATGGAGCATTGTCCTGCATGAAAATCCTGTTTTTCTTGAAGGATACGGACTTCTTCCTGTACCACTGCTTGAAGAAGGTGTCTCCAGAAATTGGCAGTAGGACTGGGAGTTGAGCTTGACTCTATCCTCAACCCGAAAAGGCCCCACAAGCTCATCTTTGATGATACCAGCCCATACCAGTACCCCACCTCTACCTTGCTGGCGTCTGAGTCAGACTGGAGCTCTCTGCCCTTTACCGATCGAGCCAAGGGCCCATCCATCTGGCCCATCAAGACTCACTCTCATTTCATCAGTCCATAAAACCTTAGAAAAATCAGTCTTGAGATATTTCTTGGCCCAGTCTTGACGTTTCAGCTTGTGTGTCTTGTTCAGTGGTGGTGGTTTTTCAGCCTTTCTTACCTTGGCCATGTCTCTGAGTATTGCACACCTTGTGCTTTTGGGCACTCCAGTGATGTTGCAGCTCTGAAATAAGGCAAAACTGCTGGCAAGTGGCATCTTGGCAGCTGCATGCTTGACTTTTCTCAGTTCATGGGCAGTTATTTTGTGCTTTGGTTTTTCCACACGTTTATGCAACCCTGTTGACTATTTTGAATGAAACGCTTGAATGTTCGATGATCACGCTTCAGAAACTTGGCAATTTTAAGAGTGCTGCATCCCTCTGCAAGATATCTCACTATTTTTGACTTTTCAGAGCCTGTGAAGTCCCTCTTCTGACCCATTTTGCCAAAGGAAAGGAAGTTGCCTAATAATTATGTTTGCCTAATGCACCTGATATAGGTCCGCCAAGGCTGCCCTTTGTTGCCGATCCTGTTCATAACCTTTATGGACAGGATTTCGAGGCGCAGCCGAGGTGTTGAGGGGATCCGGTTTGGTGGCCTCAGGATCGGGTCTCTGCTGTTTGCAGATGACGTGGTTCTGTTGGCGTCATTGGGCCGTGATCTCCAGCTCTCGCTGGGGCAATTTGCAGCCGAGTGTGACGCGGCCGGGATGAGAATTAGCACCTCCAAATCCGAGACCATTCTCCTCGCCCGGAAAAGGGTGGAGTGTCCTCTCCGGGTCGGGAGTGAGGCCCCGGGTGGAGGAGTTTAAGTATCTCGGGGTCTTGTTCACGAGTGAGGAGAAAATGGAGCGGGAGATGGACAGACGGATCGGTGGGGCGTCTGCAGTGATGCGGACTCTGCATCAGTCCGTCATGGTGAAGAAGGAGCTGAGCCAGAAGGCGAAGCTCTCGATTTACCGGTCCATCTACGTTCCTACCCTCACCTATGGCCATGAGCTGTGGGTCATGACCAAAAGAACGAGATCGCGGGTACAAGCGGCCGAAATGAGTTTCCTTCGCAGGGTGGCCGGGCTCTCCCTTAGAGATAGGGTGAGGAGCTCGGTCATCCGGGAGGGACTCAAAGTAGAGCCGCTGCTCCTCCGTATAGAGAGGAGCCAGATGAGGTGGCTCGGGCATCTGGTCAGGATGCCTCCTGGACGCCTCCCTGGTGAGGTGTTCCAGGCACGTCCCACCGGGACCAGACCCTGGGGGAGACCCAGGACACGCTGGAGGGACTACGTCTCCCGGCTGGCCTGGGAACGCCTCGGGAACCCCCCCGGATGAGCTGGCGGCTGTGGCCGGGGTGAGGGAAGTCTGGGCTTCCCTGCTTTGGCAGCTGCCCCCGCGACCCGATCCCGGATAAGCGGAAGAAGACGGTACGGTACGGTACCTGATATAGGGCGTTGTAGTTGTCTTTTTTTTTAAAAAAAACAAAACAATATAACATAAATTCTACATAACAATAATCTAAAAATTAAAAGTGCATGAAAAATGGAAAATGCACATGAAAAATGTGGTGCATCACCACCTCCAGCTTGTTAGGGGTGTACACCAGAATTTCAGATTCAAGGACCAAGTGGCTAATTGAGTGAAATGAATCATCCTCCACATGGGTTAATGTGTAAAACAAACAAACAAACAAACAACACCCACAACACAATGTAACTTTTAGACCTTAAAAATATGCATTGCTGTTTTGATGGCACAACAAAATTCAGTTTGCACATTTTCAAGCTGTCACTGTCCAGCGGCGTCCCGACGCTCAGAAACTGCACGGTGTAAGTTTTTGTATCTGGGACGGGTCCATGACGTTTCAGCCAACTATTGGTTGTGCATCGCGTCACTAACTCGCAAACAGATATGAACCAGATATGAACACAGCAGGTGTTTTGATCACGTCAGATTAGGTAAAGAAATGCAAGGAAACATTACCGGAGAAAGAGAGGAAAAGAAAGAGAGAAAAGGACAGAACAAAAAATAAAACAAGAGTCAAGACAAGACTGTCTTTTACTAGTTGAGTGATCTCACAGTACATGGAGGATGCAAGATAGATGCTACTTTAGCCATTTGATGGAGGGTACATCACTGAAAAAATAGCAAAAAAGTTCTGTCGTGCATCTTTCATTACAAAAATGAATAATTTTGCATTAACACATCCCTGCGAGCCAAAGAAGTCTATTAGACGTCTCGTCTAAGTTTAGACTTAAATTCAGCTGACTGTATTCGGTCTATATTTTAGCCTGAATCTAGACATTATAATTTAATCCATTATTATAAAATATCAAATAAAAAAAACAACTGTAGACTGAATAAATGATGGCCAAATGTTGGATCAAAACATTTGGCCAGTCATTGATCAAAGTACAGTATAGTTTACATTTAGTTTAAGGTAGTCTAAGCTTAGACAGCTAAAAAAACCTTTCATTTTTAGACCAGTGGTAGACCAATTTTAGCCTAGACGTCTAAGGATCATTGGACGTCTACTAGATGTCTTTTAGACCAAAAAATGCTCAGTGGGATTGATTTTAACAGCCCTGGTGGTTGATGTATTTTGTTCTGGGTGAATGTGGATTGAACTGTTTGAGTGGTAAACTAAAGTTTTATCTGCCATTGTTTGAGAAAATAGATAAACAGAACAACTTGAGAATGGAATTAAAGACATTTATGTTCCTCACAGCATCAAATTGGACATTTTATTTCAAACTGGCTGAAAATGCAGGTCTATTTCCTACCTATTTCCTTTGACAGTTGTGAGGTTAGAGCACCGTTTAACAAACTATCTTTTCTAAAAAAAAAAAAAAAGTGTTTTTTAAAGGCAGAAATTTGCAGTTTCACTCTTTCTGTCTGATAGAAAATCTCTCCAAATGCACAGACCAATTCATGATATATATATATATATATATATATATATTTAATACAACGTTTAAACTTGATTAATTGCTCAAAAAGAAAGTGACCTTGATTTGCTCTTAAATATGGGAAAAACTAGGGGCCAATAAAGCCCCCAGTATGAGCAGGACTACTTTGAGAACTGAGAGAGAAAGAAAGGAAGATGTTTGTAAGACGTCAGATATACAAAGAGATAAAGAATTTCTGTGAAAATGGGTGGATAGATATAGAAAATAGAGATAAAGAGAATATGTGCAAATGAGGAATTCAGGAATGAAGTGAGAGAGAGAGAGAGAGAGAGAGAGAGAGAGAGATGCTCAATAAAGTAGAGGGGCGGGGAGGGGGCGGTCGGCGCACAGTGATTGGAAAATATCGAAGACACGCACGCGCTAATCCGATGATGAGTCTCCGTTACCGGGTAAGGAGGGGTCTGAAAGGGAGAGAGAGGGGGTGAGGGTAGAGAGAGTTGGTTCAGGGCGGGAGCATCTTTCGCTCACGCGCCGCGGCCCTTCCTCCTGAGCCTTTTGTGTTTCAAACTCTCATATCTCACATATCAATAATTCAGGTGCGCGCGAGAGAGCACCCGCGCGCTATGAGTTCTGCTGCTGCCTCCTCACTCGTCCAGGGCCCCTCAGCACGGCGCGCGACTCTCGCTCACCGTGTTTGCAAGTGACGGAAAAGCTGCTGAGAAGTGAAAAAAGAGGAGAGCGGGTGGAAACTGGAGACCTGGCGGGAGATACAGGTGTAAAAGACACACTTTGAAAAAATAAGAAAGAAAGAAAAGAAGAGACGCCTCGAAATAGACTAAATCTTTTTTTCCTCGCAGAGCGCGCGCGACGGAGTTTACTGTAAACCCCGAGGAAAAAAGCGGAGACTTCCAGCTGTGAGAGCCGCGGTTTCCAGGTTCAACGGGGACAACCAGGACACTTCTTACTTTTCCAGCAGGGAAAGCGACCCTCCGTTTGAGGTGAGAAGACGTCCGAAGAAGTTTCCCTCTGTTTTTGGGCATGTTGGCGTTTTGCCTCCTAAGTGCCGCGTGGCTCGCGGCGAGCCCGGTCCGCGCTCAAAACGAGACCGAACCCATCGTCTTGGAGGGAAAATGCCTGGTGGTGTGCGACTCCAACCCGACCTCGGACCCCACGGGCACGGCACTCGGGATCTCGGTGCGCTCCGGCAGCGCAAAAGTGGCGTTTTCCGCAGTCCGGAACACCAACCACGAGCCCTCCGAGATGAGCAACCGGACTATGGTCATCTACTTCGATCGGGTAGGACGAAAAATGTCTGTTTTTTTATGTTTTGACAAGAAAATGTCACAGAAAGGGGCAGATAAAGAAGTTTAAGATGTTTAATGTGCAGTCAGTGATTGCGCCACTGCAACCCAGACTAGTTTGATTTGATTTTTCACGCCTTTAAAAATAAAGCGAAGTACCTGGACTTTGCTGGGCAAGATTAGTGAACTTATAGTTGGGTAGATACGTAGAACTGAGGTAAGATTGGGGATTAAACGGAAGCGCTGGAAATAAAAAGTGAAGAGGACGAAATGCACAAATCTTCTAGTGATCTCGAATCTCTTTGGAAAACCCCAAGTTTTTTTTTCTTTTCTTTTCAGTCTGGAGCTACCAGGACATGGGAAGAGACATGTGGCCTTATAATTTAGTTGCGGTAGGTGGAGAGGGCGAGCTCCTCCCTGCCTGCCTTTAAAGGTTAATTGTCCCTCAAAGTGCGGCTCAATTACGCGATTCCATCCATAAAAGGAGCAATTTGCAGCAGAAATGCATAATTAAAGGATTTCATTTGAATGATTTCACTCCTTTAAAGTTAGGAAGTTATGGAAAAAAAAGAAAAATAAATTTTTCTCCTCTTACAGCTGAATATGAGTGCGTAGTTTGGAGCCAAAGGGGCCCAGAGACTATCCTGCTGTTATACTGAAACTACACAGAATTAGACCTGAGTTGAATAGTTAGTCAGTTGCTGTTAAATAAATTGTAGCTTAAGTAGTGATTGCACCTTGATATGACTTTGGAGATTTTTTAAAAAATCAAAATGTTTTCCATTGTGCATGTAGTGGTGCAGAAAATGTCCAAATAAGACGTTTCAAGGCCGCTTGAGCGACTAAATCTTTGACAGAAAACCATTTTTATAGTTTACGTTAACTCTTTTTTCTTTTTCTTTCTGTCTTTCAGGTTCTAGTAAACGTTGGGAGGAATTTTGACGAGGAGAGGAGTAATTTCATCGCACCGCGCAAAGGGATTTACAGTTTTAACTTCCACGTAGTCAAAGTCTACAACCGCCAAACTATACAGGTAGTGTGTTTTTCTTTTATCTGATCTGTGTGTGTGTTTTGTTGTGGGGGCCACACCGAGTGACCCCTTGCTGTTCTCTTTTCCAACATAAAACTTGAATATCCGCCACTCAGGCATTCATTTAGTAGATATTTGACATGCCTCTCTCTGGGGACGACAGACAGAGGTGGGCGTGAGCAGATGAAAGCTAATCGCCCGCCACCTGCTGGACCAATCATAATTAATCAATACACGCACAGTGGAAAGAGGCAAATGAAGCGCGTGCAGCCGGCAGGAGGTCGAGGCGATCGGCGGTGAGCGTGAGGCTCTGTCAGCACCATGGACAGCGACGCCTCCCTTCTGATTACAAAAGGCAAAGATTTGTGTTTAAAACATTAAGAGGAAGGTATCTTCATTTCCTCCGTCACGCTTAATAACGCACACACCTTGATGGAGATTTCACTCGTTTTCCCCACCATAACTCCTCTCTCATCCTGCTAACAACTCCTCTTCTGAAGCCTCAGACGGCGTCTCTGCTCTCGTTTGAGGTGTCAAGAGATGCCAAGAGCTGGAGCAGCCCATTTCTAACATTTAACATGCACACGGTGGCAGAACAAGCCACCCAGCGTTAATTACAACCTATCTGCTGCAAATTAAACCGTCGTGTAATTACACTGTTGGCTCCCTAGAGCTTTGGCATCATGTTTTGCCACTTATACTTTATTATTAGAGCCCTGAATTAATAATGGTGGCGTCATAGTGACGGGTAGAAGAACTAGACGGCGATGTCAAGCTTGCCACGCAGTCCCGGTCATCTCTGTGTGACGACGCACGGATAGACGGAGGCTGGCGAACACTTGACTCATAACACTGAGGTAATTAACTCTGTCATACAGAGCAGAAGGCAATGGCAGTAATGGCTGTCCCAGTTCATCCCTGTCAGGGCTGCAGAATGGGTCTAAATCTTAGATCAGGGCTTGGCTTGACTTTCCCTCAACTTTCAGCTGGAGGGCGCAAATTATTTGCAACTCTTTAGCATTAATCTTCACTTAAAAACAGAAAAAAATCTTTGTCCCCGCATAAAAGATGCAGCTGTAGGTTTGTCTTCTGAGCATCCGGCCTGCGTGCCGCTCAGCCTCAACCTGTTCCACTCATCCTCCCATCCATCCTGCGCATCTGCTGTGTTAAAAACTCCCACTGCTTGATTGCCTCAGAGGCAGCCGCCGTGCTGCATGCAGGAGACGAGTGACGGCAGCAGAAGGAGGTCCAGGTTTAATGTGAAAGAGTGAGAGGGACAAAGAAAAAGACCACGGGAAGGAGAAGTGGTTGGTAGGTGATGAGCATAAAAGAAAAGATGATGTGTGGAAGAGGAAAGAAGAAGAGAAGGATGAATAATTGGGCAGGATTGGGAGGGAAAGAGGCGGTTGAGAAAGGGAGGATGAACATTTTGTCTTCATCAGTCCTTTCCTGTGCACGATGACTCTTTATCTCTGCAGGTCTGTTTGCTTTTTGTTATGCAATTAAATGAGAAATCAAACTGGATGCAGAATGTTCTCTGATCTGCAGATGACCTGATGACTCTCCTGGAAGTCATTCTCAGGCGTATTTCAGGTGCAACTTTTTCCTGATTCTTCTTCCTGTCTGCCGCATCAGACATGAAATGGAAACAAATAAATTCCACCTCATGGACGGAGAACATCTTGTTCCTGCTGCATGGAACAGATCAAACACACATCCACACAAGCTTGTGTTTCAGCTGCTCTCAGGTTAGATTGGCTCCTTTTTAATCACAACTTTATTATTTTCTTCATTGTGAGAGCACAAGGCTGCATGTTGGAGGCATCAGATGGAGGTTAATGTGCTTCCTGCACCCAAACAAAGCAACAGTTTTAATAAAAAGCAGATTTTAGCCATGTGACCTTTTTCTGAATTTCACAGTAGATCTTAATTTCAGGATCTACGGCTGAAAACCAAGATGGAGCGGCAAACACCGGGGGGGAGTGAAGGCTTCGCTGTGTGAAGTAGTGATATTTTGCAGCGGTATTGTGGGTGTGGGGACATTCAGAGTTGCATTCATTCAGGCCTCGGGTCACAACAGGACTGTGGCGTTGGAAGTTGCACAAAGAGCACATCTAAAAACTCCTCACGCTGCGTTCATTACAGGCCTTTCTGTTTCTAGGACTCCTTCATTTCCAGCTGGAGGCGCCGCTTCCAGCTGCTGATGACAACAGCTTTTACCTTTCATGGACTTTCTTCTGGAGAATAAAAACATATTTTTCATTTTAAGAAGGAGACTTTTTCCAAACAACTTGCGTTGCGCTACATTACAAACTCATCAATTTTCTGTTTTAATTCAATTGTGGCATTTATTGTAATAAGATTTCACTCTCGGGGCATAAAATGAATGTGCACCTGATTTTCAAAAGACATTCAGAAAAATGAGGATGGAAAATAATAAATCATTGTTCAGGTGTAACTAGAAGAGAGCTGGAAGGTTTTGAGCGTTACATTTTAAAAAAAAAGAATGAAATAAGTTTATGTTGAAAGGTTTACTACATTTTTAGGATATAGCTTTTAAATGCATCTAAACAATGAAACTGATTGAAGAAATAGTAACAACAAAAAATATTATTAAAAAAATTATATGTATATTATATATCAAATTATTCCATATTATTTTATTATGTATTAAATTATATAACATATTTAATCTTTTTTCCAATTTGTATTTACATATCACTATAAAGTAATTATGAGCCATAAAACATTTACTATATATTATTTTATCATATATATAATATATTAAATTATATAACATATTTCATCTTTTTTTTTCTTTTTTCTTTTTTTACCATTTTATATCTAAATATTACTAAAAAGTAATAATGAGCCATAAAACATTTACATAATGTCTCAAATTCTTCCTTGTTCTTTTATTTAAAGTAACATTTTACCAGGATTTAAGGAAACTTCATCACTTTTTTTTTCACTGGTTCTGTTCAGTAGATAAAAATTCTTCAGGTTGAACTGATTTGACTGAAAATTCCTCTTGGCAAAGCAAATCTGTTGAACACAACAAAGCAGCCAGATCATCATCCTGCTGCTACGATGCTGGACAGGACAAGTGAAAAACAAAAGAAGAAATGAGATGGATAGATTTTTATTGTTCTGAGTTTTTGAGATTTCAGATAAAACCCAGTGAGAATCGTGCTAAGATGTTGTTGATCTTTGAGAGATGTAGGAAGTAGCAACTGATTATCTCCTCTACATGAAGTGAAGCTCACGTTTAGCTCAAGCTAAGAAGTTCAACTGCATCATAAACTGAATCAGGACAGTTAACTCTGCCATCAAACTCAGGAAAAAAAAAACCTGATTCTGCAAACAAGCTGCTTTTCATGAAATATGCGGCTTTATGTTTGAAAATATCAAGTGAGGAATCAGGAAAGTCCCACATCTGACGACAGAGTTCATTTAGTTATTGTTGTTTTCCTATTTTGATTAAAAATTCATTCATTTAAAACAAGAAAGAAAAAAATGATATTTTTTATTGGTTAAGTTATAATGTGCATGAGTTCAAACCATGATTAACACGTTTCATATTTACACTAGAATATTTGAATGATTTAATTCTGCCATCAGGATTTAACATCAGTAATTAACATCTGTATGTGGTCATTGTCCACTTCATCAGCTCCACCTGTTCAACTGCTTGCTGATGCAAATATCTGATCAGCCAGTTACATGGCAGCATCTAGTCATGTAGACATGGTGAAGATGACTTGCTGAAGTTCAAACTGAGCATAAGAATGAGGAAGAAAGGGGATTTAAGCGACCTAAGTGACATTTCTAGGGTTTGCAGAGAAGAGAAAATATAAATATAAAGGCAACAGGAAGTCAGATCAGCACTGGTTCCAACCAAGATATGCAGAATAGCAACACGTCCAACCTTGAAGCAGATGGGCCACAGCAGCAGAAAACCACATTAGGTGCCACTCCTGTCAGCTGAGAACAGGAAACTGAGGCTACAATTCACACACACTCACCAGAACTGGACAAGAGAAGATGGAGAAACGTTGCTGGTCTGAGTCTCCATTTCAGCTCCACATTCAGATATAGGCTCAGAATTTGGTGAAAACTTCATGAAAGCATGGATCCATCCTGCCTTGCATCAAGGCTTCAGGCTGCTGCTGGTGTAATGGAGTGGGGGAGATTTTCTTAGCCCACTTTGAGCCCCTTAGTACCAGCATGGCATGGTTCAACCACCACAGCCTACCTGAGTATTGTTGCTGACCATGTCCATCCCTTTATGAGCACAGTGTAGCATCCTCTGATGGCTACTTCCAGCAGGATAATGCTCCATGTCACAAAGCTCAGATCACCTCCAACTGCTTTCTGGAACATGATGAGTTCACTCTACTCCAATGACCTCCACAGTCACCAGATCTCAGTCCAACGGAGCAGCTTTGGGATGTGGTGGAACGGGAGATTCTCATCATGGATGCAGCAACTGCGTGATGCTATGAAGTCAATATGGAGCAAAATCCCTGAGGAATGTTTCCAAAAACTTGTTTGGTCTATGACACCAAGGATGAAGGCAGTTCTGGGGTCCAACCTGGTACTAGCAGGTGGACCTGATATTGTGGTTATTAGGTGTATACGTAGATCATCTCCAGGATGAATCTAAACTTATCTTTAGTCTAATCTTAAAGCAAAACTGCTATGTTGAATTTAGTGATTGACGTTAGAAGACCTGCTTTCTGCTGCCAAAAAGGAGGCGAGTTCCCACAATGTGACTGTATAAACAGATTTATGCTGTTGTATCATGAGTAATACAAGCACACACACACACACCGAGGGTCTGTCAGCCAGATACTGGGTTTGATTTTTATCCAATAGATGTGTCTGTTTGGCAGAACATTACAGAGGGCTGCGTTGATTTGTGATCCGGTGTGAAAGAAATGAAATTCTTCAGATATTTATTGTCTTTAAATGCATGAAGATGTTTCAAATGATCAACAGCAGCACGTCATTATGAACATTGTCTAAAAACAGCACATCCAGTTGTTCTGAAGGCCTCATAAAATGTTTAACTCTGGCTTTTCTCCACAGTTTAGAGCTCATCACAAAGATACTTGACATTTACATCAGGATTGTTTTTCATTTGCTGACTGTGTTAGTGGAGATGAAGCAGATCTGTTAGTGGGTTCAAACTCTTATTTCAATATTCAAATTTACATTAAAATGCTGAAATCAAAGAAAAGATCATCAGTAGAGCTTAAAAATGCTCAATATTTTTCAAAACATTAATTCAAAATATTCAAACCTGGTTTATTCAACATACTGTTTTAAAAGGTGGTTTCTAAATTGGAGGTGCAGAATCTTTTTTTTTTTTTTACTTTTTATAGTTTTTAGCTGAATTTGTTCTTACCTTTTGCTGGTAGGAGGTGTTTTCACATTGTTCTGGCTGTAACCTTCATTTTTTTAATTTTATGTGTTAAAAATGGTTAAAGTTAAGGATGCACAATATTTTATTCAAAGCTATAGTCTGCAATGTCAGAATCAGTTGAGAAATTTTATTTTAAAAAGTAGCCTGCCCCCAACCCCCCCAAACAGTCCTCCCCTCTCTGCTGGTTGTTCCCTCCCACCGAGTACGTACAGAACCTCCTCCTCAAACACAGCCTGCCGTACCACAACAGCTTCACAGTGTAATCACTATTCTCCAGCTGGGTGACCCGCTGTTTTTACTCCGCTTTCAGTCCGTCCTGGTCTGCAGTTTTTTCCCTCCTGGAGCTTCCTCCACATCACACGATAATTACCCGGCCTTCTGTCCTGCGCTGCGCACATTTACTCTTCGTCTTTGCCTTTCTTCAGCAGACTTTATCCACCTGGAACTTCCTCAAGTGGCGAACGCAACATCCGATGTTTACCTGGCCTTCCTTCAGTCCTGCATTGCTCACATTTTGCTGCCTTTTTTCTGTCTCTCCCAACTTCTGCCTGTGAGGCGGCAGAGGCCGCTTGCTGCTGTAGTTGCCCCTTTTCCATTCTCCTCCTGTTGTTAAGCTGCTACTCAGCTACTTACTTAATGGAGAAAGTTTATAATGCAGAAGAAAAATTGATGAATAAATAAATAGTTTATAACACGTAAGAGGGTGGGGATGAGGCGGACCGTGGAGCACAGGGAGTCAGCTGTCGGGGAAGTGTCAGCTTGAGCAGGAGATTGGATGAGAGTAGAGAGAAGAGAGGCAAACAGCTACGTTGATCAATGTGAGCCAAGCGACCGGATGGCTCCTATCGGTTAACGTCTCTGCAGCCCAGTAGCCACTAGAGTGGATGGATTTTTTATTTTTATTTTTATTTTTTTTTGCTTTTCACATTATGTAGATTGTACAGTATTCCTCAGATGTAATCTGCTTTTTCAGTCCAACTCTGGACCATTTTCAGACAAACTGAACTCTGATCTATAAATCATCCAAGCATAAAGAAAGGCTCCTAAATCAAGGGATGGACCAAGTTGGGTTGATGCATAACAGACAACATGGCAAAGAAGCAGGTTTAAACCAGATCTTGTAAATAATAATTATACATACATACATACAGTATATATATGTATATATATATATATACATATATAAACAGCAAAAATAACTGTAGAAATTCCCCAGATTTCCTCAAATTAATAATAGTTATGTTCAGTGGAAGTTTTGATTATTGATGATTGGCTTTATGTTAGTTTTTAGCGCTGTTGGAGCTAAAATGATAACAGGTTAAACCTTATGTTGTAATCTCTTTACAGCCTTTTATGTGAAGAATAAAGCAGTGCGACAGTGACAGTGAGGCACTGTGAGCTCTCCCACAGAGAAGCAGCGTAATGAAATTCATCCATCATTAATTTGAATGTTTATGTTTCTCCTCCTGTGATGGGTGAAAAAGTCCCATGTGAAAAAACAAACTAAAACCCGTCTCAGCAGATTTTTCCTGAAGCGCCATCTAAATTCAGGAGTCACTTCTACAGTTGTGGTTGAAAAGGGGCGACTTAGACCTCCAGACCGCAGCAGAATAAAGTGGAGCAACTTTAACGTCTGTATAATTCTGTTTTCTGTTTTTTTTTTATCATATTATTTACTGCTAAAAAGCAGAAATCACATGTAGCCGAGCAGAAGATGATGGAAGTCAGTCTGCTGGTTTAGGAGGAGAGGGTGAAGCCATCATTGCATTAGTGATGCAGAATAACAGTGAGAGGATGTTTATTTCGTGTGATTGCAAACTTTTATCTGCAACACTTATGAGAAGTGATCTCTAAATCAGTACAGCTCTTTGATTTGTGTTAAAATAAGGGAAAAAAGGAAGATTTTACACACTGGAGCAAAATTCATTGGTCAGCTGAGAAATGATGAACAATGAGTGAAAGCTGGGTGGGGTGAATACGACACGTTTAACCTGTTGCTACCAGATGTCTCCGAGTGGGACGTGAGGAATATATACATTTTTACCCGACACCTCTAGCGACTTTTTCCCGTGGTATCGGAGACTTTTGTAGATTGAACTGAAAGCAGGTATTGTTCACTTTTCTTTAATAGCGGGTGCTGCCACAGGCTCCTCCCTCCTTGACTAAAACGGAGACTCGGTCCTCATGCAGCAGCCGTCTCTGCTCCCAGCAGCACTCAGAGTAGGAAATGCACCTCCGCTCTATGAACCAGACAGAAGATTAAACACTCAAAGCTGTACTAGTTGATCCCACCCTGGCTTACTGTCAGAACTTCATGCCTATTGATGAAGAGTGATAACAAAAAAAAGAAAGAAAAACAGTTAAAAGTAGACTGCAACATACCGTAGACCAGTGGTTTTCAAACTGGGGGTCGGGACCCCCATGCAGGTCGTATGATCATTTCAGGGGTGCAAGATCATTGATAAAAGATAAAAAAATAAAATAAAGCCTACATTTATCAAAATGTAGGATTTTCGGGGCTGTCAATATTTACACAACATTGTACAAAGATTAATCTATGAATTTAACACATTTATTTCTTAATTATTGCATCAATAAGTTATTACTAACAACATGTTAAAAATCTGAACACGAATCACGAACACCAAAATGTTATTTTTGGGGTCATGTCTCAAGAAATTTGAAAACCACTGTCGTAGACTGTTAATTGAAAGCCAAACTTGACTAATTAAAGACCCACAATGGAACTTTTTGACCTTGAAAATCTGTGTTTCTGACTCGTTTTGTTGGCACACCAACATTCATCATATGCATGTCTTGAGGCATCACTGCCCAGAAGCATCCCGAGGCTCAGAAACTGCACTATGCAACTTTTGCCATCCGTGATGTTGCAGCCGACTGTTGGTTGCGCACCACGTCACATACTAGCAAACAGATATTAATACAGCAGGTGTTCTGAATGTGCTTAATGGCGGATTCGGCAAAGAAACATAGGGAACATTTCTGGAGGAGGAGAGGATAAGGAAGAGAGGAAGGGACAGAACAAAAGTCATGATAAGACTGTCTGGAGTGAGCTCACAGTAAAGGTACGATGCGAGATGGATGCTGGTTTAGCCGTCGATAGGCAGCGCGTCACTGAGAAAATAGGTATATGTTACATTATGGGTCTTTAAGACTAAAATACAAAGACAATGTTGACATTCCTTGTTTTGTTTTGCTGTTCTGAACATATTTAGGGTGTCTTTTTTCAATTTCTGCCTCTCCTACGGCATTACTCCTCTCTGCTGCTGCATCCATTGCAATTATATGTATAAGGCAGAAAACTAGACGTTAGGTCATCTAGCGACTTTTAGGACAACCGGTGGCTACTTTTCTAACTGAGGAGTTGGCAACGGTGCTACTCAGTCTCCCTTTCTAGTACCTACACATGTTAATCACCATTGGGAAGCTAAGATGGTGGAGATGTGAATGATGTAAACCATTCCAGGCTACAATCAGAACTGTATATTCAGTAAACAATCATTTCAGACCAGTCACCAATGCAATTTATCTTTGAAGCCATACTGGACTCAGTAGCAGATGGTGCAGCCATCTCCAGCTCTGCTATACATGGTTCTGCTCAGGATATGCAGCCCATTTCCACTGGAAACGCTTTTTGCTTAAACTAACTGACAGTAAGGGATTTGCAACATCTGCACTGTTGATTTTATACAACATCAGAAACAGCTGATGTGAAAAGAAATTGTAAATTTTCATTTGCACAAATAAAGTTGTGCAATTTTCAAGTATTTTGCTTCGCGTCAGTTATATTGTTATCGCATATATTGTTGTATTCCACAACACTGAAATGACAATGTCCTAATAACTTGCCATGTGTTTGGTGCCATCTTGGTCTGATGATGTCTAAATGTGAACAGGATGATGAAGCGGACTGTTTAGAAACAAGATGTCATTGAACCAGAACGTTTAGAGGTCACATTATGGTTTAGACTACTGTGAACTTACTCTACTTTTGTATTTTTTGTGGTTAATCATCTTTTTTAAAAACTGCTTGATGTGCAATAAATATTTAAAGGTAGATACCAGAGTTCCTCCCCGTTTCTGTTTGTAAACAACACTATTCAAACTGACAGCCCCTCCCCTTGGGCTAATGGCCGCATCGATCTTTGGGCTATTCAGCTTCAAGCCTCTCCTTCAGAGCTCGGGAGTGGGTGAAAGTCAAACCAATCTTAACTTTGGTTTTTCAATGTGCACTATTGTGCACTACTTCATTTTCTCTGCCGCGTCCGCCGTTTTTTTTTTTTTTTTTTTGGGACTCCGAGAGTTCAACTGACTGGCATCTCCTCCAGTCACGAGCTTATCCCCACACAACGTCATGCCCTTAGCTCTGTCATTGGCTGGCAATATAAACAGAAATCTCCACCCAGAAATGTCCAGAACAGAGGAAGACAAAGGGAAAAAGCAAATGACAGACAGGGGAGAGGGAGTTGCATTCAAACTCACCACTGCATAAGAGTAGAGGTTCAAAGGCGCGGTTTGAGACAGATTTCACTTGCACAAGTCTAGCATTTATTTTCCAGGGGAACCTCTGGACTCAACCTTTAGACATTGAAATGAATGTACATGTGCATTCAAAAGACTTATTGAGTTCACCTTGAAAGGTTAGAATGTATTTTATGTTCATTCTGACATCATATAGAAAAACAAATATCCTTGACTAAATTTTAAAAATATATTTATATTAGGGAATTAGGGATATGCATTTTTGGCCGATTAGTCAGGCCAATCAAAACCGATTAGTCAATTAGTCATGACTTCAGCAACAATTAAAAAACATTCTATACACAAAGGAAAATTGTAAAACGAGTGTGAGATCTTATATGTTTAATGTGTGTGTTCTAAAAATCAGTGGGTTTTCAATTCGTTACCTCCGCCAAGGAGGTAATGTTTTCGGTAGCATTGGTTTGTCTGTCTGTCTGTCGGCAACTTTACGGAAAAAATACTGGACGGATTGACCTGAAATTTTCACCAGCCGTGTGCCTCATTCCGAAGACGAAGCCATTAAATTTTGGTGGTGATCCCGATTACCTTCTGGATCCAGGAATTTTTTGAAGAATTCTTTATCATTGTGAGAACTGATATGGCCTAAAACAAATATCACAATATATTGAACAGTTCACCTCGGTAAGGATAAATGGATGATAACTCGTTGCAGACCAGATATGGGGAGTCGTGACAACAGATGGTACATGTCCCTTTAAGACGCTGAGCTGAATATGCCAACATGGGCAAAATGGCGTTGGTCATTACTGTAAATTTCTGTGTCTGTAAATTTTCGGTTTATTGCCCAGGCCTGGCTCAGACCATCCATCATTTCAAAGTTTTCCTGAAAACGTTTGGGCCTGGTTGAATATCTTTACGTTTATATCATGTTGATGTTTTCCTGCTCCAACATGCTTGACTCTAATGAAAGTGTGACAGCGTTGGATCCTGTAACCATGCCTCCAATTGATCATGGCTGACTGACTCTCGCCCGGGAGTCTGTGGATGGCATCCCACCTGGGCCCTACTTGTGTACCTTGCCACATTCTGGCGTTGTCGGCAGGATCCA
Organism: Atherinomorus stipes; assembly: GCA_023101725.1. Taxonomy (NCBI): domain Eukaryota; kingdom Metazoa; phylum Chordata; class Actinopteri; order Atheriniformes; family Atherinidae; genus Atherinomorus; species Atherinomorus stipes. The sequence continues at coordinate 31,789 of JALJCO010001079.1, forward strand.
TGCGGTCCTGGTTATAAATCCATGTATTCGTAATTGGTGGCAGCCTGCGTGGAGCATGAGGATGTGCTTGTGGAAAGAGGGGGAGAGATGTAACAGTGTGGGGTCCTATCTAGGGCTGGGACGATTTGTCGACGTAACCGATTACGTCGACACAAAAAATACGTTGACGCAAAATATGCGTACCGATGCGTCGTCAGACAAAAACAAAGATGGCGGCGCCATGCGACTTCAGACTAAAACAAAGATGGCGGCGCCATGCGACTTCAGACTAAAACAAAGATGGCGGCGCGATCTCCGCGAGTGGCTCTTCCAAGTTTCCAAAGTGTAAGGCAGCGAAAGCCCACACTCGTTTAACGAAGGTATAGGGATATTATGGATGACGAATCCGAAGTCTAATGAGACACGAGACAACTTCCGTGAGATCGACGCCATGTTTTCAGACACGTCAGGCCTGTTTGAGACCGTCAGCATGAAGCACGAGCTCCATCTGCTGGCCGTGGGTGTGAACTGCAGCTAATGCCGGGAGCTGTCTCGTCTCTGACTGAATATAATTAAAGTCACGTTCTCAACGTCATGTTCGTGTTTCATCTGTTGGGAATAGTATTGTGTAGTCACTTCTGGGATAAATAAAGCATTTTTAATTTAATTTCCAAGTGATTGGCAGCCGTATTAAGCATTAACAGAATAGAGATGAAGATGCACTTTTTCTGGAAGCTAGACCCATGTTCAATATAATGTTCAACTCTGAATGTTTACTTATCTTCATTATCTTTTGTTGGAAAATAATATCCGTCTTAGCTTAAACCCTCCAAGTTTACATGACCATATTATTTCAATAATGACTTTTTAAAAATTATTATTTTCATGTAAATGAAAGAATTAAAAGCCTGTTTTTCAGTCCGCTGTGTTTTCAACATACATTTTACATTCTGTTGGTTCATGAAAAACTCCATGACAGGCTGCTGCTCCCACTGCCTTTTTATTCATGCTCTTTTTTACATTTTAGATATCTATATCAGCATATATAAATTGCTGTCTGTAAATTTATGAGGAGATAATCGATAATCGAATCGAATGGAGTCGAATCGAACTAAAAAAGTGAATTGTTAGATTAATTGATGCATCGAAAAAATAATCGATAGATTAATCGTTTAAAAAATAATCATTTAACCCAGCCCTAGTCCTGTCACTATGCCTCCGATTAATCATGCGCCCTGGCTACTTTTCCTCAGGGATATCCCTTTGACTGACTGGTTAGTGCGCATGGCTCTCATCTGGGAGTCGGGGGATCGTGTATCTTCTGCCTTGTGTACCTTGCCACAAAAGGGTTCTCCTACAGCTTTGTGTCAACTTCTGTACTATCAGGTGTGTTGCAGCAAGGAACCTGCAGGACAGTGGGACTGGAGGACCAGAGTTGGTGACCCCCGATAACGATGATGTGTATCATTACAGACATGTCTTCTTTGAAATAACCGATGATCTTCATGCAGAGTATTTTTGAACATCTGTAGATTCAGTGCTGCAGACCGATCTCTATGCCTCTCATAAATTCCTCCTCCTGCTTTTCTTTATCCTCTTAGAACGAACACTGTGCCAGTTTGTGAGACATGTATTTCTGTATGCATGTTGATCTTTCCGTCCATCTGTCCAGCCTTCACTTACATTTGTCTGTCTTTATTTTCCCCAGAAACATATCCTTTCATGTCAGAAATTTTCTTTTATTTTTTCTTTTCACTTATCTCCTGAACGACCCTGAATTCACTCTCTTCATTGTTGATTTATTTTTTTTCTTTGTTTGAAACCTTCAGAAAGATGCTCCATTATGTATGTGTCCTCACGATGTCTGTCTCTGCCTGTAAAGACAGAAAAGCATTCGTGATGGAGAGAGAAAGGAGAAAAATCTAACAAAAACCAAAGGAATGTAAATGAAAGAGGAAAAGAAGTGAAACAAAGGACACGGAGACAGGAAAATATTGAGATCTAGGCAAGAATTGTTGTATGTCATCCAGTTGTTTTACTTTTAGTGTACAATATTTACATATTGGAGCATTTTTCCTTCATTTATCCTGCATGAATACTCCCTAATTCTTCCTCTCCATCCTCCTCCTGTCTTTCTCTCTGTTATTCTGTCTCTTTCTCCATTACTCAGCCAGTTAATTGGTGCTCGTGCATTAATGAATGCAGATCGATCGCAGTCTGACATGATGCGAAGCCCTATTATCATGCTTTTTATATTTATGGCTGGTAATTGTGTCTGTGTGAGTGAATGTGGGACAGACTGTAGCCAACCAGTAACATGCACAACCGACACATAGTTTTTTTTAGAAAAGTACATCCTCCTCATCCGCTTTATCAGGTTATCCTGTTCAAATATTTGGTAACACCAAGACTGTATCTAACCAACTAATCACATGACAGCAACTAGTCATACATGGTGAAGACGACTTCCTGAAGTTAAAACTATGCATCAGAATGAAGAAAAAAGGGGATTTAAGTGACTTTGAACGTGGCATGGTTGTTGGTCTGAGTGTTTACTGGGATTTTCACACAACCATCTCTAGGGTTTCTAGAGAATGGTCTGAAGAAGAGAAAATATTCAGTGAGCAGCAGTTGTCTGGTCTAGAATGTCTGGTTGATGTCAGAGGTCAGAGCAGAATGGGCAGACTGGTTGGAGATGATAGAAAGGCAACAGGAAGTCAGATCATCACTGGTTCCAACCAAGCTATGCAGAATAGCATTACTGGGCACACAACACGTCCGACCTTGAAGCAGATGGGCTGCAGCAGCAGAAAACCACAGCAGGTGCCACTCAGCTAAGAACAAGAAACCGAGGCTACAATTTACACAGACTCACCAAAACTGGACAATAGAAGATGGAGAAACGTTGCTGGTCTGATTTGGTGGAAACATCATGAAAGCATGGATCCATCCTACCTTGGATCAAGGCTTCAGGTTCCTGCTGGTGTAATGGTATGGGGGAGATTTTCTTGGTCCACTTTGGGCCCCTTAGTAATAACAATAACAATAATAATAATAATAATAATAATAATAATACATTTTATCGATAGAGCACTTTTACAGGAGCTCAAAGACACTTACAGGAGGGATAAAACAACAGTATTGTAAAAATTTAGACCAACATTAGATTAAAATATATTCAATATAACAAAATGAAAGGGGGAAGAAAGAAGGGAACAAACTAATAAACAACTAATAAAGTGGTAAACAAGAAGGAGAGGGGGCAATAAAAAAAACATTGAAAGTGGATCTAAAAAGGTAGGTCTTCAGAAGGGGTGTGAAGGACTTGAGTGCAGTCATGGAGCGTTTGGGGGAACGAGTTCCAAAGGTCAACAGCAACTAAGAAGGCTCTGTCCCCCCAGGTCCGGCGCTTAGTCTTAAGAGGAGTAGAGAGTAGGTTTGCATCGGCTGAGCGGAGGGTACGGGTGGAGCAGATCAGTGAGGAAAGAGGGGTTGTGAGGTTGTGAAGGGATTTGAAGGGGAGAAGGAGTGGTTTGAACTGAATGTGGTTGGAGATGGGGAGCCAGTGTAGGTTTTGGAGGATGGGGGTAATATGGTCATGGGGACAGGTTCGAGTGAGGTACCAGCATGGCATGGTTTAACCACCACAGCCTACCTGAGTATTGTTGCTGACCATGTTCATCCCTTTATGACCACAGTGGAGCATCTTCCGATGCTACTTCCAGCAGGATAATGCTCCATGTCACAAAGCTCACATCATCTCCAACTGCTTTCTTGAACATGACAATGAGTTCGCTGTACGGGCGGGTGGCGGTGAGAATATGTTTCTTTTTCGTTGGACAAGACGCGTTTTAAACATCTAACGTTGGGATCGTTTCCAGATCAGGCAGAGACAGAGGCGCTGCTGGTAATGGGAACAGCGAACACTGTTACAACCAGGGATGATGATCTTTTATGCTGGAATCTCTGAATCACATAGATAAAGCCCCTACGTGGCAAAATGACAGAGACTGCTGTGAATTTAAGATATTAATGAGCGACGTGCGGGTCAGGTTTGACAGGAAGAGCCGCGGTTCGCGGGTCTCGGTTCGGGCGGATGCGAGTAAGGATACAACTACTTTTTAACTTTTGACAGACAGATAAATGCAGAATAGGTAGACATTTCCTGCATTATGAACATCTGACAGACCAGAGATTCACATTTTCGTCCAGTCTCGTCTCGTCAATGAAAATTTACACACGTCCCGTCATGTTTTAGTCATCAGAGAGACATGTTTAGCTCGTCATCGTGTCGTCATCGTCATGAAAAAAAGGGTCATCAACGAAATGATTTCGTCATCATCATCGTTAACGAAAACAACACTGATTTAATCATTAAGAAATGCATGTTTAAAAATGATGACACATAACAGGCGGGCTGTTCTTTGTTTTTTTTTTCTAAAATACATATTTATTTCAACTCCCCACTGCTCTACAGCCACAATCATCTTGGCGAGAAGGTCGGCAGTGGTGGCACATTATGGTGAGGTAGCTTTCTGCTGTTAAAGCGTTCCAACAGTCTGTTGTTATGGCAACGCTAGCTGCTGTGGCTAACTTGTTTAGCAGCTCCTGCTTTCGCTTCTGGTGTTTCAATGAGCCTGATAACGGTGCGCCGTGAAGGAAACTGATAGACTAGTTCAAACTCGGAAACCTTTCCCATCGACGACACTTCTGGGCAACATATCCACTAAAATAATTTCCGCCATGATTTTGTCTGCCTGCTTTGCATCACAGCTCTTCCAGCTTCAGACTGAGGTAATGGTGAGTTTAATGGATAGTTCATTACCTTTAAGCATGGCCGGATCAGTGTTTGTTAAGTGGTACATCATGTGAGTTCTTGAGTTTTCATAAAACATGTTGCAGTATTTACAATGTGAGGTGTCATTTTTTAACACAAAATGGTCGCACACCAGATTTCGCCGTGCTTACTTCATGTTTAGACGAGTCTTCTTTCAGCTGCCGTGACGGGGAAGAAGGCAGGTCACAGGCGGCTTTCACTGCTGTCTTTAGGCTACATCGTCCCCCGCTGGTAGGATATTATATTACCGCCACATAGTGAAATTTATTACATAGCTTGAAGACATACACAACATGAATGAACTCTATTTTATAACACAGTTGGATGATTGAAAACATTCTTAATGATCAAATATCAATCATCGATTAATTGTGCCCATCCCTATTTCATACGGTAAAAGAAGTTTTCTGTGTGAGATCCTTCCAGCAAAGTGTTGTTAGAGCTATACATCACTAACACTCTGAATGTGTTTTTAAGATAAAAACAATCTATTTTATTCCAAGGATTTAACTTTTTTACACTGTAAAACTCAGAATAAAACCTATTGCCCATGATTTCAACCATCATAAATTGATTTTAAGCTGCTCTACATTTATGATGGACAATGTTTTATTCAAGCATCAGGCATTAAGTGAAGATCACACCAGCCTTTTGACTGTGTGCGTTAATTGTCTCATTGTCATGTTTTATATGTGTGTGTGGCTCGGCTCACCGCTGAGCGCTTTGCGTGGAAGCAAGAAAACCATTATTTCAGCTGATGGACGAGCTTGGCAACGTTAAGGATTTCAGGTCTGAATGGAGCCTCATAGAGCAGGACAGCAAGGAAAAGGTTTAAATAATTGACTGAAAGAAAGATGGAGCATGTGTGTGTGTGTGGTTTATGGGTTCCACGTGAGTGGCTGGCTTGGTAGTGTGTGTATTTCAGTGTGTATCAGAGGATAACGGAGTGATGCTGGGTTTTCTTCTCTGTCTCTGGAAGCATTACATGCACAGTGGACAGAAACACTGTTCCCCTCCCATACCTTGTTCTTCTTCATCATGGTTTTACTCCTCTGTCTGTCTCACAGTCATGTGAAGAAAATTTATTTTTGTTTAAAAAACTGTCATCAGCTCTTCAGGTTTGGATAATTGTAACTTTAGATGAACAAAACATGAAATTAATACACTGTGGACTTTCTTATTAAATAGAAATGAAGCCAAAATGCAGAGTCTGAAAACTGTGTCCACTCCATGACCCAGCAGCTGTAGAAGCTTTTTCAGTAGCAATAAGGTGAGATGAGGATTTTCTGGATGATGTTATTGGTATCTAATTGTTGTGGAGGAGTTTTGCCCAGCTCTTTTTTCCAACATTACTGTAGGTCATTAAGGTTTGCAGCTTTGGTTTCTGCAGCTCTCTGCAGGTCCCACCACACCATAGCAGTCAGGATGAGGTCTGGACTTCGACTGGATCATGTCAACTCCTTTTTTTTTTTTCCAGCCACTCTGTTGCTGCTGTGTTTGGGATGATTGTCCTGCTGCACGAGACCGTTTCAGCTAAGCTTGAGCTGTCAGACAGATGGACTCACATTTAATATTATACTTTGGTATCCAGACGAGTTCATAGTCCACTCAGCGTGAACATGGAGCCCTTTCATTGAACGTCCAGTCAGAAAAAAAAAAAAAAAATCATGTATGCACCTTAGCTTATCAGATCGGCCTCAATCTGAAAGATTTCAGTCTGATCTAGAGGGGTGGTTTAAACCTTTTCACAGTTGGATCAGCGCTAGGGTTGAATGATTTTGGGAAAAAAATCTAATTGTGATTTTTTTTTTCACCAAAATTGCAATTGCGATTTAAAATCCGTTTTTTATGATATGTTTTCCATCCAGTATTCCCCCATGAAATACAGGGAAGCAATCAGGTCAGTGTAAGAAAAACATGATTAAACCAGTTAAACTTTCCAGAAGGGAAGAACTTAAAGGATAACTTTCTTTCTTTTTCAACCTGGACAATATTTCTAGGAGTTTATACTGTGCGTGCATTTACTCACCTGTAAAATTTCACTTTGACTCCCGATATTTTGTTGAGTTGCCCTTCCTTTGCAGTTTGTTGGAGTCTGGATAGTGAGCTGCGTCAGGCGCGCGCGCACAGCCTTTAGAGTGCAGAGAAACCCCCCAATAACTAACGGAGAGTTAACTCTGAACCCACAGGACAATAGTACTCATTCGTTCGTTCATTCTACTTGAAGTATTGGTGATCACTCTGTGATGATGCTTTAAATGTTTGAAACAAGTTTGTTGTGTTGCTACGTGAAGTAGCAACTTTTGCTAGGCAGGTTCGGCACAGTACCTGATGCTGTTCTTTGTCATTTTCCCAGAAACTAAGATAGTCCCACACAGCTGATGAGCTGGTTTTCTTTGGAACTAAGATATCTGAAGAAGTGTCACTTTCAGTCACGGCCTGGCGCTATTGCTCATGTAAGAGCTGATTATGAATACGCATGTCCGTCAGCAGGGCCACTTGCGCTGCTTACTTCAAGTGACCAGATGATCTGGGAAAATTGCATGACAGTGCGATTACAAAATTGCGCTGATTAACATTGCAATTTAATTGTAAATGCGATTAATTGGTCAGCTCTAATCACCATAAACATGTCTACGCTCATTCCGATTAAGGATTGAGTGATACAGATTTTTTAGGGCCGATACCGATATTTTCTTATCAGTCTCAGCCGATGGCCAGTACAACCTGCTGATATTTTGGGACGATATTTGGGGCTGATACTGTATTTGACACCCAAATTAATATAATGAAGGATACAATGAAAATTATTTTAACAACTCTTTAAAGGCACACAACAGAACTTTTAGCAGTTTTCGCAGTGACGAGCCCCCTATCAACGGTTAAACTAGCACCCATCTTGTAACGTACCTGCACTGTGAGCTCACTCCAGCCAGTAAAAGACAAGTCTCATCTTGACTCTTGTTCTGTCGCTTTCTCTCTTTCTTTTTCTGTCTTTCTGCGAGAATGTCTCCTTGTGTTTCTTTACAGAATCTACCATGATGCATGTTCAAAACACCTTCGGTGATCATACCTGGTTCCTGTCCGTTTGCTAGTAAGTGACGCGGCACGCAACCAATAGTCAGCTGCAACGTCACAGTCGCGTCCCGGATGGGAAACTACATACTTCTGTTTCTGAGTCCCGGGACGCCTCTGGGCAGTGACAGCTCGAAAATGTGCATAGTGAATATTGGTGTGCCATCAAAATGAGTCAGACATGCAGATTTTTAAGGTCTAAAAGTTCAGTTTGTGTCTTTAATATAAAAAAAGAACAAAGCACTTCAAATAAATATAAAAAAACAGTTCATTTGTAAACAATTTTTAAATGAAAAATAAAATGAAAAAGTTATAATAACCATATATGTAAAAGTCTGTAAATTATGCTGGGTGGGGGTATCGGCCAACACACCCAATACATTGGCTGATGTTGATACCAGCAAAAAAAGTAAATATCAGCCAGCCAATGTATCAGTATATCCTTAATTCTGCTGGTGTCTGTGGTGGATGTTTCAGCACACACCTGCATCACCAGGGGACTCTGAGCAAACCACAGCGGGTAAGGCGATGCCATGGGTTCCAGAAAACTTGAAAAATGGCGACAGCAAAATACAACTGGACCGTGGGGAATATGTTTTTGGTGGAAACCTTATCTTGATGGTTAAAATGTTCCAAATAAGCTTAATTTTCTACCCAGTTAGTTCACATTGAGGGTGTCAAAAGCATTAGGATCGTATTAAATCTGTCCATCATGGAAACCCACAACTAAACAGATCACTTTATCCAGCGTCATGTAAACACATCAGCAGGAATTTCTGATCTGACCAGTTTCCCTCGGACAGATGAAATGTTTGTCCTTGTGAATGTAGATAATGACTTTAAGGTATCCCGGTCCTGCTTGATTGCTGGTATGGGCCCTTTGTGCTGATCTGCTGTCTGCTGCGTGTGTTTGGCTTTCTCCAAACTTGTTGCTGTGCATTCTGACCAGACATCTTTATTCAGTCTCAGATATCCAAAGGACATTCTTCCAGAAGTGTGTGTCCCTGATCAAGGCCTTAACCCTCCAGCTGCTGCCCAGACCAGAAATACAGCAGCCCTGCCCTCCAGTAAATCCTGTAGAGACTAAAATGCAGAGCCTAATTTTCCAATCAGGATCAATGAAATGACAAAAATAATAATTATTATTTGCGGCTTTATTGCAGCTTTACCAACCTAAGCTGTGCTGAGCTTTTTCTCGTTTTGAGAGAAGCAGCTTTCTCCTGCAACCCTTCCAGACAAAGCATACTGGTTCAGTCTTTTTCTAATTATACTGTCATTAACTTTAACTTTGCCTTAAATATTTTCCACTTGTGAATAATTTCTCTGTAGAATGATGGACTTTAGGTAGTTTGGAAATGAGCTTATAACCTTTCCCAGATTGATAGGCAGCAACAGTTGCTTCTCTAAGCTCCTTTCTGATGTCTTTCCTCCTTTGCATTTTGGCCTTACCAAGAGGCAAACTCCGCTGGAGAACAGTAAGGCTAATTCCGGGTTGCACAAAAATTGTAGTTCGTTCTTGATCCTCTAGGGGCTGGCTCCAAAACAGAGCCAATTCCCATAGACTCCAATGTTAAAAAGACCGACTTCACAGCAGAAATAAACATGTTTACAGCAGAAATAAACATGTTTACAGCCTGGTTCAAAAAATCATTTTAGGTTTAATAGGTCAAGTTTACCTTCATGTCAACTGCGACGGGATGAGGTGTTTTTTTTTTTATAACTCATCCGTTAAGATGCTACTTAATCTTTAAATTACAGATAATTAGGGGCGTGTCCTTTTGATTGACAGGCATGATGACACACATGACACAGCAAGATGGCGATGGTAGGAAACGCCCAACTGGCTTCGCTTTCCCCTGGTCAGACGTGACCGAATACTACGTCCATGTTTTTTACAGTCTGTTGTTAATACACACTTGAACAGATTCCCTTTGTCTGTTCTTAAATCCACACATTGACTTGAGTTCTTCTTTACTAACAATCACCTAGCATCACTGCAGGTTTAAACTTGTAAGACTGTACAGTGTGTGGTCTGCAGCATAATCTTGAGTGATGTTATTTGTCTTTGTGAGCAGAAGATGAAAACTGGGTTAGGCTTTTTCTTTTTTTTTACAACTCTTGGAAAAGTGTAACCTTTGTAATCAATCTCAGATTAAAGCTCAGATTGATTTGATAAACATGTGATTATTGTCTGTTTAAAACTTGTCTGAGTCAAGTCTGCTGTACAAGAGTAGATGTTGAGATGACAGATGTATAACTGGTGTATTTTCCCTCAGCTGCTCGTGTCTTACATGTTTGCTTTCCGTTTTCTGGGTTACAGGAGACTGAGACATTTGTACATTCTGAAGTATTTTGATGATGTGAAAGTTAATCCAAAGATTTTCTATGCAGCCAAATTTCAGAAATAACAGTTTCTAACATCAAGGTGCTTCTTTAACAACATTAAAACATCATCAGTTCAGAAAGATGCGCAGCAGGTCTCAATAGTTTGTAGGCCTGTTATAATAATATTAGAGGAACTTTTAGAACATTACAGTAAACCTGATTTTTCCAATAAGAAACGAGGTAGGGGGATGAAACTCATTTCGATGCCCCTCAGAGACTCGTTTCTTGTGTTTTAGAGGTAATATGTGGATGGAATTGCCTGCTCAGCAGCACAGCTGGGATAAACCATCATTTTTATCCCAAAGTGATGTGGATGGACAGACTAAGACAGCTGGCTTTTTTTTTTTCCTTCTCCCAGGTTTCCTTCTCACATCTTCTCTATGTTTTGGGGATTTTTATACATATATACGATATTTTCTAACCAATGTGCTCTTTATTTCCTGCTTATCTGCCACGTGCAGACCCAGTAAAGGAAGGTGGGGAGGGTTCACTGTCGTACGTCCTGCGAATATCATAAAGTAAAAGTACTGATCATCAGCATGAGCCTTGCTGCAGTTCTAAATATCACAAACATAGATTCAGTTTTATTGGACATTATTCCATCATTCCTGTCTCACACCAACATGTCGAGACTGGACAGCATCTCTTCCATCACCACTCCATCTGGCCATAGAGGACCATTATCTTTCTTCTTTTCAGACACACATCAGACTTTCTGCTTATTTGTTGATCTTCGATTGGACATTAGAGTCAATTTAAGCTCTGATTGGGGAAATTTTGACACGAAGTGGGTTCATCATCATTTCCAGGTCTAAATAGAGGTCTCTTTGCAACATGGTAGTGAGAGTGATATTTTATGATGAAAATGTTATAATCAATAGTGTTTTGTGGCTGGGTTGTAAACCTCCTGGATGGGATACAAATGCCTTGTAAGCTTTCATACAGTAGATCACTTAAAGCAGGGGTGGCCAAGTGCAGTCCTCAGTCCTGCAACTTTTAGATGCAACCGTTCTCCAACACACCTGAATCAAATGAATGGCTCATTACCAGGCCTCTGCAGAGATGAATGATATGCACATGAGGTAATTCAGATGTTGCTGAATTATCCATCACAATTAACACCACAGAGTAACACTTCACTGTTTATAAGAAACTTTAAAGTATAAGTGATAATGCGCAGGGTGCTAAAGATATGGGGGAGTTTTAAGGGTTTATCTGGTGTAAATCCCAAAGAGAAAAATGTGCAGATATTTTTGTTTCCAATTTCATAAAACCACATGTACAGCGGGAAAAAACGTATTAACTTGTTAAAATTTTTCTCCGAAAAAATATTTCCAGTAGAGCTATTGACATGAAATTTTCACCAGATGTCGGCAATAATCCAAGTAATGCACACATACGAAGGACTCCTAACATTTATGTCCATAAATTAAGTTATGTTTAATATAGTGAAATGACACAGGGAATAAGTATTGAATACGTTTACTGAAATTTATTTAATACTTTCTACAAAAACCTTTGTTGGTGATTTCAGCCTCCAGACGCCTCCTGTATGGAGAAACCAGTTAAATACATTGCACAGGTGTGATTTTGGCCCATTCTTCCACACAAACGTCCTCCAAATCTTCAAGGTTCCGGGGGTTTCTTCCGTGTACTCAGATCTTCAGTTCTTTCCAAAGATTTTCAGTTGGATTTAGGGCTGCAACGATTACTTGAGTAATTCGGTTCATAAAATTGCTCGAGGCAAAGTAACTGCCTCCAGGATTTGTTAAATTCACTCTTTGTATTTTGCGCATCCGCCCGGATGGTTTTTCTGTTACACAACGTTAACGCAAGTGATGTTCCACCTGGACTGGTATGTCTGTTGAACATAACAGTTAGCTTTATGGTGATAACGTAACTAAAATGGAGCGAGGAAAAACTGTATGGGACCCTACAAACTGGACCGAAAGAGAGAGGGAACACAGTACCCTCTCCACGGTTCGGTTTGCGCGTGATCCATGACATTGAAATAATAAAAGTCCTATATTTATTTGTATAGTCGGTGGATTTGGCTGCGCCTGGTCAGTAAAGGCAGTTCAGAGCGGGTCCATCTGCTCTGCGTTGAGTGCACTGCACAGCCTCCGGAACTTAACAAGACAGTTTTAATCACTGGTTTAGTTGCCACCGGGGACCCGCAGCTCGAGCCAGAAGCACGCTGTCACAGCTCTTCTCTAAATATGGGTGTCGAGTCTGTTTTTGACAGAGCAGTTTCCAGAATCAGCTCTCATTCATTCAGATAGGGGAAATTAGACGTAGAAGTAGCAGAAAGCATCCGGTGACTTTCAATATAAAACTCCCCTGCAAGTTTACAGTTGCTGAACTACATCAAATGTTACATTACGAGTGACACCAGGTTAAAAGTCTATCAGAGGGTCTCAGCGGTTTTTAAAAATTTTCATAACAATAAATAAATTATTTTTTATACTGCTGTGAGTCAGTTCAGCAGATGCTGATCATCCTTTCTTGTTATTAATACATTTATACCGCAAGTGTTGTGGACTTGAATATGTATTTAGGTCCCCTAATGAATGGCCAATTGTTTCCATTCCAGTAAAGCTCAGAATTAGATGTGCAGATGTGGATGCAACAATTAAGTTTTTGGCAGAGAAGCGTGAGTGGGCATCAGTGCTGTGTTCAGGGCAAACTCTGCCCTCTAGAACTCTGAAAGCTAGAAATTCTGGTTCTTACAATCAATTTAAGTTGTGAAATTTAAATAACTTGCAAAATGTCCAATTTATCCGATTACTTGATTAATCATCAGAAGAATCGCTAGATTACTCGATTACAAAAATAATCGATAGCTGCAGCCCTAGTTGGATTCAAGTGGGGTGATTAACTGAGCCATTCTATCAGCTTTATTTCTTTTTCTTAAACCAGTTGAGTGTTTCCTCGGCTGTGTGCTTGGGATGGTTGTCTTACTGGTCCAGAATGTCTCTCTACTTTTCTCCATTCATTCTTCCTTCAGTGATATGAAGTCTGCCAGTACCACCACATACTGAAAAACAGCCCCACACCATGATGTTCCCACCTCTAAACTTCACTGTTGCTATGGTGTTTTTCGTGCCATTTCTCCTCCAAATATTTTCATTCAAAGAGTTCAGGTTTGGTCTCATCTGACTAGACTATGTTTTCCAGGATGTTATGGGTTTGTCCAGATGTGTTGCAAACTTCAAATGAGGGTCAACATGCTTTTTCTTCAGAAATGGAGTCTTGCATGGTGTGAAGGCCATGGTGGTTGAGTGCATTACTTCTTGTTTTCTCTGAAACAGCTGTACCTGCTGATTCCAGGTCTTTCTGAAGTTCTCCATGAGTGGCCGTGGGCTGTTGGAGAATCTTTCTGATTATTGTTCTGACTCTGTCTGAAATCTTGCAAGGAGCACCTGGCTCTGGTGTTCGTAATGCGGTGTTCGTTCCACTTCCAGATGATGGCCCCAGTGGTGCTCACTGGAACTTCAGAAGTTTGGAAATGCACCTGGAACCGATGCCTTCAGTGTGTTTGCAATAATAAGGTTGCGTAGGTCTTTAGACAGCTCTTTACTTTTACCCATCATGGAATGCTTCGTGGTTGATACCTTGGTGATGAGAAACCTTTTTAAAAGGCATCAATCAAGCTCACGTCAGACATATAAAAACAAAAATGTCCTAAAGCCCCGTATAAAGCTACACCATTCCTTGACATAAACGCACTTCAAATGCTATATTTCTCCTTAGTACTCCCACACCTCACATATTGTATTGAAATTTGGGGTAACAGCTATCAGTGTACCATCAATCCCCTAATCATTCTACAGAAACGAGTTGTGCATTTAATTCACAAGGTTGGATATTTAGAATCAACACATAATCTGTTTATTCAGGCAAAACCATTGAACTTTAATGACCACACATCACTGATATTGTTTAAAGCATTTCACAATTTATTAGTTGGCAACATACAAATCCTCATTAAAATTCATGTGAATCCTCATAAATTGAGAGGTTTTTTGGAGAGTTCATAACACCAAAGTTTCAAACCAACAGGAAGCGTTTCTGTGTGTCTGTATGTGGGGTGATGCTTTGGAATACTCTTGACAAGCATCACAAGCAATGCCCAAATATCCATAGATTTAAACTGCTGTAACGTTTGTCACGGCATCAAAACATGAAAATGGCGACTTTCCTCCTGGATCGGTAAGCTAATTTGTTTGCTAGCATGGCTAATGTTAGCTGTCAGTTATAAACTCCTCTGCATTATTTGTTGGACATGCTGCAGGCTGTTGGTCACTTGCCATATCAGCAGTGAGCCTGGCAACCAAACAACTGGAGTTGTTTTTCTGCCGTTGTAACTACAACCTAGACACACGTGATGTCGTTGTTCTGTTCGTATTCCATATTCAAGTTTTTCTAGTTAATTTAATTGTCAACTTATTGGTATGATTATGTTAAACAGTTCTATCAGTGGATTATAAAAATTCAGTTTCATTATATAAATTGTGTATTGCCTTGGAATGGACATGAGTGACTGACATTAGTTAAGTTGTCAAAGAGGAAAGGGGTGGGATTTAAGATTGTTACATAGTCCACGAGAAGCAAGAACTTTGTTCTTGCCCGTGAGGCTGTAAGAACAAGAAAAAAGTTTGTTTTCGTCAAGTCATTTCATACTCCCCAAGAAGCTCTGCATCTGGGCACACACGAGGGGAGGACTGTGTTTACCCAGTGATTATACATTTACAATAAACTGCGTCCATGGCAGGACGGAGTTCAGCACACGGTGGTGTCCGTGTATTTAAATGCCATGTGTGTAGTTTACATTTTTGTACTTTCTCATCACCTCTGTCAGCTATTAATTAAAACTGTCCGTTCAATGTCGCATCTGCAGAGATGCAGAGTGACAACTCTCTGCTTCAAGCGTCTGTGTTAAACCCTGTCCACCTCTAATGTCCGACCAAACACTATACTTCTCAGAGCTCCCCGAGAAGAAAGTTCTGCTCAGCCGAGGGATTGAGAACAAGCCGCAAGCCGTCCTCAAACAGGTCCACGAGAACAAAATGAAGTTATTTTGTTGTTGCGGCCTCGAGAACAAGAAGAAAGTTCTTGCTTCTCGCGGAGTATGTAGCAGCCCTTAAAAAGTTATCTTCTTCCCACTCTCTTTCAGGCACTGATGGATTTATTGAGCTCTTTTCTTTCTTTTTACCTGCATGTGTTCCGTGACATTAATTTATGAGGAACTCGATATGTGCTGCGCAGGATTTGTGTTTGACTATAAAGGTGCTTGAAATAAAAAAGAAAATGAATGACTGAATTCAATTTATTCAAGAAAATGTTGTCGCCTAAACAAAGAAAAAAAAAAAAATCAGGACTAAACCAGCTGATATTTCTTTGCACTGATGGGGGGCAGGATTACTTTCTAAATACTGACAGACTCCAGCTGCTTTCTTAGCTTTCTATATCTTTTTGTCCCTGCATTTCTTCAAGTGTTCAATACTTTTTCCGTGTCAGGTCACTATATCACAAATAACTTCATTTATGGGCATAAATGTTAGGATTTCTTTGTATGTGTGCATTACTTGGGTTGTTGCCGACATCTGGTGAAAATTTCATATCAATAGCTCTATCAGAAATATGTTTTCTGAAAAAAGTTCAATACTTTTTTTTCTTCCCCGCTGTACATATTATATGGCAGTGGAGGGCCAAAAATGACTTGGGGTGGATGGTAGTGGACCAAAACTAAAGATTCATGTGAAATTCAGTATGTTTAGCAAATAGCATAAAATAAAACCTCATGAATAGTAATGTGGAAAATGAATTACACTATTCTTTATTGTGTTCATTATTAATTTTTCACATTACTTTGTATAAAGTTTCATTTTGGACAGCATCTTCTAACTAATTCTCTGACCTTGGTCTTCCAGATTTGAGCTGATGGAAGAAACATAGCATCCCCCTTCTCACAATGTAAGGCAATAGGCACATTGGGACAAAGGTTCACAGAGGAGAGGAACACGGTTCCTATAACTACCTGTCTCGAGTTTAGTTATCAGAACTACCCTTTCCCATCAGTTTGCATTTGCACGAGGGAGGACCTTAATAGGGACCATGTTTGATGCAATCGTCTGCGACAGCGACAAATTTATGCCCCAGCAGATCTAATACTTAACTGAGGTTTCTCATCTCTTTCATTCAAAGCTATCATAAAAGCTAACTTAACAGCTTTCCATCATCACAGTCATTTGTATCACGTAACGAAACAGCCCATTGTTGGAAAGCTGCCCTACTAAGATCTTGTTTACCTTGCGTTGAAGTACACCCGGACACTTTAGTGGACGGACCGGGGTTCGTCCACTAAAATGGCGCAGATTCTACTGACACAATTTGCAACTGTATTTGGGTTTTCCATCTCTTTTATTCAAAGCTATTATAAAAGCTAACTTACCAGCTTTCCCTTGTTTACCTTTTGTTGAAGTGTGCTCGGACACCTTAGTGGACGGTCTGTTCACCACAGTGTCAGGGCAGCAGCCGCATATTGTACTGCCACACTTTGCAGCTGTATTTGGGTCATGAAATTAGTAAGAAAATAATTGCTTTTGGACATTTCAAAATAATTATGGATTCGGGACGTGTACCATTATGATCTATTTAATGATGAATTAGTGCACTCCAATTGTAATCGTTCTTGTTATTACGATCTCGGTAAACAGTTGTAACAACTGTGGGACTTTTTAAATATGATGAGGCTGGAAGAAGCGGAGCTCAAGCAAGGGGCGTGGCTTGCCAGTTCTACCAATCACCAAACATCTACGTATTTCAGTTCCTATGGAACTCCGAAAAAAACCTGCCTCAGAGTAGGAGCTAAAAAGGTTATAGGAACTGAGGGCCGGGGTCCCTAGTTCCTATATGTCCGAATGCGCAAAAAAACGGTCTGGTTCCCGAAAAGGTTATAGGAACTCTAAAAGGTTCCTACAGACTGAAAGGGCTTAATGTTATATATGGGGTCAGGAAGGGTGGTGCAATAATGAATAAATATCAAAAGAACTTTTCACAGGTTTTCAGTCTCCAGGGTTTCCAGGTTTCCAGGGTAAAATGTTCAGCTAAGAAGGGAAGCAAAAATAGCGTAGCAGACACCCCTGAAGTGCTCCAGGTAAACTTCCTGCAGACAAGATCTGAAGGGATTACTGTAGCTCACAGTAGAGTTGCTCCACTTCATCGTTCTAGACAATCCTTCTCTATCCGACAAGGATAATTCTGTAAAAGTCCTCTAGCAAAAATTATGTAACCTTGTGCAACAATTCAACTTCATGAAGAAGGTGGAGGACGTGGAAATCTCTAGCTTGGGTTGTTCTGCTTCATATGCTGCAGCTTGTTGAGCGTGATGGATTTTTTTCACAATACAGCGTTAGCCATGCTTTCACAAATGCGCCTAAACCTGTGGGACCTTCTAAACATTCACCGCAACAGGGTACCGTTTGTGGAATGTTCAAATGCAAAATGTTCCCGCAAATTGTCTCCATGAAGATTTTCTAGCCGGATTGAACAGCAGCTTCTACGATCAGAAGCCCTCTTGAACAGAAATTAGTCCCCTGAGCCGATACTGAAGACCACAATCTGTCTGTACCGCTGTCAGACCATCTAGTGTACCCAGATTATTCACATACATCCCACAACCAGTGTTGCCAACTCTTAGAGAAGAGAAGTCGCTATTGGCTGACCCAAAAGTCGCCAGAAGTCGCCAAATGACGTCACCAACTCATTAATATGCTCACGCGCATGCGCGAAATCTCATACTCACTTTTTATTATTTATTTTTAACATTCTTCAAAGCTTCTTTACAAGGGCACTAAAGAGCTGAAATACACGTTTGAGTCATGGTGCAAAGAAGACCCAGTTGTGCCCACAAGGCATCATGGGAAATAATGTAGATGAGGAGGCGTGGTCGGGCACATACTATTGGCTCAGGAGGGCTGCTGTCTGCAAAGGAACAGCGGAAGTAGTGAGTGAGTGCCAATAAACAGGGAAGGGAGGGGCTGACGGAAGGCAGCTCCTGATGAACGGGTGCAGCGATATAAACTTTATCTGTCTCCATGATCACCAGGAAAAGTCGCTAGATTTGTCGCTAGTCGCTATTTTGAAAATAAGTCGCTAGAGGGGTCTGAAAAGTCGCTAAATATAGCGACAAAGTCGCTAAGTTGGCAACAATGCCCACAACACATTCTGTTGAACCTTAAATATAAAAAAGTAGTTACTGCTAAATTATTACTACCGTTGTTACTACATAAGATTATGAAGCAGCTACAGACAGATTGTCTTCTCTTCACTTCAGAAGGTTTTTTTCTTCTTAATTGTTTTGGAAAACATTTAGGTTGGATTGATGTTGTTTGTCAGCTGCTCTGTTATTTAAAAGTGATGTGTGGTTTACTGCAGCCTCATCAAAGCTGACACAACAACAACAGAATGACCACAATCACAATCATGTTCATGTAAACTGATTTGGTGTTGGAACATGTTGTTTTTGGCAGATAACTTCAGATATCAGATCCCCAAAGAGACAGAGTAGTGCATCTCTGCTCTTCCTAACAGGTTTATGTAGTTATAGAAAGGATAGAGATCATTCTTGCTGCTAGGGCTGTAACGGTACACAAAATCATGGTTCGGTATGTACTTCGGTACACAGGGCATGGTTCGGTTTTTCATTGGTACTCACTAAAATTTAACATCACAGCTAGAGTACATACATACCCGACTAGGGATGTAATGATAACCAATAAAATGATTAACCATGATAAAATTCACAATGATTAGTAATATTGTTTCAAATTTTAATTATCGTTAAAACAGTGATTTATTACTGCACTTGGAAAAACAGTGATGCTGCTCATTGCTGGAAAAGCAGCAGCAGTCCCAGTTCACAATGAAAACATAAGGCAACGAAGGCACCCACATGGACAGTGCTCTGGAGATTTCCCCCCCTTTAAAAAGGACAAAGTAGGCATCTAGACCCATTTTGGATATTTCTAAAGATGCTGGGGGGGGGGAGGGGGTTATTTCAGTTATACCATGATAATGATAACCATGAAATGAAATTTTCATATCGTTACATCCCTTTACCCGACCCAGTGTTTCTTCTACCATTAAGGCTGCTACAGTATACTCCACGAGAAGCGAGAACTTTCTTCTTGTTCTCGAGGCTGAAAGAACAAAATTACGTCATTTTGTTCTCGCAGACGTGTTTGAGGACGGCTTGCAGCTTGTTCTCGACCCCTCGGCCCAGCAGAACTTTCTTCTTGGGAGCTCCAAGAAGTATTGTGTGATTGGTCGGACATTTGAGGCAGGCTGGGCTAACACAGACGCTTGAAGCAAAGAGTTGCCACCTCCGCATCTCTGCAGATGCGACGTTGAACAGATAGTTTTAATAAACAGCTGATTGAGGCGGTGAGAAAGTAGGAAAATGTAAACTACACATGTGGCATTTAAATACACGGACACCACCACGTGCACAACAGGCTCACATTGTTAAAAGCTGTTAGAAACAGGTTGGTAAGCGCGCTGCACCAAGTGGAGGCAAAGTTTCACCGGTCCATCATTCAGTTATGTCCGTTGGCACGCAGAACTGAATGAAACAGTAAATCGTTAAATAAACAAATCCTGCGCAAAACAATTTGGTACAGGGTTGTGCCGAATCGAGTGTAGTGAACCAATCGGCTCGACAGAAATACCATGCCCTTACAGCCCTTCTTGCTGCACATTTCTGCTTAATGAATACTGGCACATGTGAAAGAATAGCCATATGAAACAGATGAAGCCTTCGTTCAGGGTTAATGTCAGTTTTTCTGCATTAGTTTGTACTTACTTGTTTACAAAGTGAGCTAGTGAATTATTATCTTTTTGTTTCTTCTTTTCAGCTTCTGTCATTTATTTATTTGTTCTTGTTTCAAAGTTCTCATGACGAGGACTGCTGGGGTCAAGTCAAACGAGCAAAACATTCTCACAGAGACCTCCTTCACCTCCTGGTACTCTCAGATGATTACACTCTGCAGAGCAGAAGACGCTAAATCCACTTTGTTTCATTAAAATGTTAAATCCGCCTGTTTGTGTGCTTTTGGCTGCTTGTTTGTTAATTATTACAAATTCTTTCAGTTTTAGATAAACTGTGAGAAATGAATTTGTTGTCTGGAGTTTAACTGTTCCAGCCAATAAGTATAATTATATAAATGGTTTGACTTCTTCTATTAAACTGTTTTCACCCGTTACTAAATTTTCTGTGTCACGTTCACCGTGACCTGAGCTGCTTTTCCCTTTCTGACAATTAAAAAAAAAACTATTAAAGTGTAGTTTGAGTGTTTTCATCAAATTCACACTCATGCACACACACATGCGCATGCACATGCACACACACACACACACACACACACACACATTCAAGCTGAGTTGCCAAGTTCAGTTTGCTGTTAAGAGGAGAGCTGGACCAGGAGAGCTCTTGACTCTGACAGGCTCTCCATCTCCTGCCCACACACACTAACACACACTCCCGATCATCAGGCAGAATGAGGTGTTTAAGTGTATAATTATGGGATGTTTATGACCGTTTTCCATCAGTTACTGACAGTTTTACAATTAGTTGCTTCCAGGGCGAGCAGAAATATTTGGACATATTTAGGGCCTGGTTGTGAATTTCGAACTAAAATGCTGTAAAAACCTCTGAATACTGTGTTTAAATGAAAATACTGCAGGAAAATCTCCATAAAACTGTTAACAGGCGGCTTTAAACACCTTATTGCTTTTATGAAACACTTCTTTTGTTGTTAACGTTTAAGATGTTCGTTTAGTTTAGGTTAATGAATTAATTTTTAACCTTTTATTTATACAAGGAGGGAAATTGAGAGCATTTTTGTCATACAGTTAAAACCTGCAGTGTGACTCACAGTGAAAGGCCCTGGTACAAAGATTTTATTTGTGCCTTGCCCTAAACATAAGTGCACACTCACACACGTACAGCCACTCGTAAGATCTGCTGTTGTCACCATGTCAGCTAATGTTACCTCACCGTCCCACTAGGGCTGGGCGATATTGCCTTTTAGTAATACCCCAATATTTTTATGGCATGTCACGATATACATACACAGGCCACTTTATCAGGTACACCTGTCCAACTGCTCGTTAATGCATATTTCTAATCAGCCAATCACAAGGCAGTAACTCAATGCATTTAGGCATGTAGACATGGTCAAGACGATCTGCTGCAGTTCAAACCGAGCAGAATGGGGAAGAAAGGTGATTTATGTGACTTTAAACGTGGCATGGTTGTTGGTGCCAGATGTGCTGGTCTGAGTATTTCAGAAACTGCTGATCTACTTGGATTTCCCTGCACAACCATCTCTAGAGTTTACAGAGAATGGTCCGAAAAAGAGAAAATATCTAGTGAGCGGCAGTTCTGTGGGTGCAAATGCCTTGTTGATGCCAGAGGTCAGAGGAGAATGGCCAGACTGGTTCGAGCTGATAGAAAGGCAACAGTAATTCAAATAACCACTTGTTACAACCAAAGTATGCAGAACAGCATCTCTGAATGCACAACACATCCAACCTGGAAGCAGATGGGCTACTGCAGCAGAAGACCACACTGGGTGCCACTCCTGTCAGCTAAAAGCAGGAAACTGAGGCTACAATTCACACAGACTCACCAACATTGGACAATAGAAGATGGAGAATTGTTGCCTTATCTGATGAGTCTTGATTTCTGCTACGAAATTCTGATGGTAGGCTCAGAATTTGGTGTCAACAACATGAAAGCATGGATCC
Organism: Atherinomorus stipes; assembly: GCA_023101725.1. NCBI lineage: Eukaryota > Metazoa > Chordata > Actinopteri > Atheriniformes > Atherinidae > Atherinomorus > Atherinomorus stipes. The sequence continues at coordinate 53,876 of JALJCO010001079.1, forward strand.
ATCCTGCCTTGTATCAATGGTTCAGGTTGGTGGTGGTGGTGTAATGGTGTGGGAGAGATTTTCTTGGGACACTTCGGGCCCCTTAATACCAATGTGGCATGGTTTAACCACCACAGCCTACCTGAGTATTGTTGCTGACCATGTCCATCCCATTATGACCAGTGTAGCATCCTATAATAGCTACTTCCAGCAGGATAACGTGCCATGTCATAAAGCGTGAATCATCTCAGACTGATTTTTTGAACATGACAATGAGTTCATTGTACTCAAATGGCCTCCACAGTCACCAGATCTCAATCCAACAGAGCAGCTTTTGGATGTGGTGGAACAGAAGGTTCTCATCATGGACGTGCAGCCGACAAATCTGCAGCAACTCTGGGATGCTGTCATGTCAGTATGGAGCAAAATCTCTGAGGAATGTTTCCAGTTCCTTGTTGAATCTATGCCAGGAAGGATTAAGGCAGTTCAGAAGGCAAAAGGGGTCCAACCCAGTATTAACAAGGTGTACCTAGTAAAGTGGCCGGTAAGTGTATATCTCAATATTTTACCTTATCATTGAATTAATGTTTTGATGCATATAATCCCATGAGTAAGATGATTCTGTGTCTACGTTTAACATTACTGTTCATACTGCATTAAAATATGCTGATTTTAAACATTCAGGCCAAAAGTGTGAAATCATAACTAAACGAATTGATCAAAACTGTATTTATTGAAAAGTTAAAGCAGTGCAATAAACATGTAATTTTAAAACAAAACAAAGTGCCTACGACTACTGTTATGCCTTGGTAAAAGACAGAAATTATTAGTTCATGCTACGAATAATTGAATAAGTTGAAAGTAAGTTATTTCATGCTAAATACATTTAAAACATTGGATTTCAGATCTAATAAGTGTGGCACATCTTTTTCTTAAAAAAGCTCTTTGTTAAAATGTACGCTAAGTTATGCGAGTGAGTACTCTCACCTTAACGAAAATCTTTTTTTTTTTTTTCGTCCCTCCGGCAAAGTTGCGAGCGAGTTATCAGAGAATCCAGCGAGGAAACAACTCATGTGTGCACCAAATGTGTTGTACATGCGTGAGCCTCAGAAAACTTAAGTCCTTGTAAGTATTGGGCTGTGTATGTGTGTTAATTACAGTAGTTAGTTGGTTAAAACGTGAAGCATGATGTCATGTACATGCAGGACACGTGATGTATGCAACTAGGTGCGCTTGTTTTATCTCCCTGTGCAGAGCAGTGCAGAGAGATGAGAAGTGAGAAAACCCCGCCCTCATTTAAAAGCAACTTAATACTCCAATATGATGAACATAAGCATTTTATATATCTCACAGGAGACTAGCTGCAATATCACAAGTATAAATTGCCTACATTGGACATTTCTTTCTTTCTTTTGTGTCTTTTCAGTCTTTGTTTCTTTGTCCTTGGCCACCCAAACGAACAAAGATGGTGTCCACTAGGTAACAATATGAAAATTTCATGTCACAGTTATTGTTATTATCGCTGTATTGGTGAAATCTGCTCAAAATGTTCAAAAAGTACTTATACATACACTAAAATCATTTCACAAAGTTTCAATAAAAAAACAACAAACAGCAAAACAGTAACAAGCACAATGGACTTTCTGTTGGCAGAAACATTAAATAACATATAAACATCAAACATATAAATGTGCATTAAAGATGCATCTTATGACCATAAGAGGGTTCATCGCTTTATGCAAATTGTAGATAAGAAACAAGAATACTTTTCTTCACATTCAGTGCTCAAGACTTGATCTAGTCTTACAGATTTCACAAGAACTGGTACTGAAAGGTAACTTTCACTGTTTCATATACCTTCATAGAAATCAATGTTTATATCAAAGCAGCACTACCATATTAAATATGGTAATGTGGCAGAAACATACATGTAAATAATACCATAAATCAATAAATGAATAAAAGTTTCCTCCCAGCATCTTAAAAAAAAAAAATCCAAAATACATCCAGACTTCAGACTTTGTCCTTTTAGAAGGGAAAATATCTCCAGAGCTGTCCATGCGGTGCCTTCTGTGCCCTTTGCCATGTTTTCAGAGGCCAAACATTGTAAACTGCATCTGAGGGACTGCTGCTGTTTTTCCTGGCAATGAGCAGCATTACTGTGAGTTTTTCAAAGTGCGATAATCAGTTTTACGATAATTAAAATCTGTAATGATAATACTAGTCATCTGGGAATTACAGTATATCCCAGATGACCCAGATTTATCTTTTTATCGATTATTGTTGCATCCCTAGTGTCCACCTTAACAGTTCAACACTGTAACTTGTCAGCTACATAACAAAGCATCTTGATCTTTGAAAACTGCTCCTTGACAACCAAGATCATCAGCACTTTCTTGAGGAACTCAAATGTGACTCAGTTTCATTACATAGTCCCATTGAGTCTACATCAGTTCTAAATTCTGAATACTTCTCAGGCTGGGCTGCAATTTCACTCCCTTGATCACCACTCTGACATCTTTCTGCTCTTCCTCTTAATCCCCACCACTGTGTGAATCGCACGAAGCCCCCTGGAGGTTGGTCTGATCCCTCAGCTTCCTCAGATGACATTCTATAGAAAAGAAACAAATGTTTTGTTTTGTTTGTACAGAAGCAGAAAGTTTACGGATAAAAGTGGACAATAAAATGTAAATACTCACCATGTACTCTACGAAGTGTTGATGTCATCTCAGACTTTTAAGGACACAGTAGTTTGTCCTCAGTTCAGTGTCTTCACTCTATAAACAAGAGCATATGGAATCAGTGCTTATATTTCTCTTCTTATTCTCCCTCCAGTGGTGACTCTTGATGGCATGTTGCTCTTCGGGGTATCTTGCAGTTTAACAAAAGGGACCTCCCATTAAGTGAAGATTTTGATTTAATGATGTAAAACCACATTCCAACATTCAGGTGAAATTGTGTTTAAAAATATCAGTCGTGGGGTACAACATTTTTTTCTTGGCCAAACTATGTAACAGTTAAATGGACTTGCCTGAGCTCTTGAAGTCATAAGAAATATAATCTTCCTCCCAGCAGCTCCTCCTCTTATACAAAGACCTGGGTCTTTGTAAGCCGTTACAGGAATGTTGCTTGAAGTCGCAAAGTTGGTCTATGCATGAATTCCGCGTTCATCTACAAAAACAAGATACAGACAAAACTTCAATCATGAAAACATTAATGTTGTAAAAGTAATTATTTCAGCTCAGACTCAACAGCTGTGGCTGCAGAAAAAGAGACAACATAACCGGCAAAAGAGTTGTGTCTTGTATAGCACAAATGCAATCTGTTTTAACAGTCATCCAACATGGAGATTGTGTTTTGTTTTTTAAATTATTGTTAAATGAAGTAATTGATAAGTCTTAAAAAGGACATTCTCTAAAATGTGCAGTCATGCCTACAGATGCTCCATCGGCTCCAATATTGACAAATTAGCTGGATCGGATATTGGATCGATGTGGCTGATCCAGCATTCCAATCCAGTCATTTCTGTTTTCATTAATATCATAGTAAATGTACACACTATTATTTCTTAATATAAAAAATTAAGTACATATATATCTGTATTAATCTGTTACCTTTGAAAAAAAAAAAGAAAAAGTGCTAAATGTTTATGTCAAGATTGATGCCTTCACTCACATGGCAAGATACAGTTCATTCAGTCAACAGTAGAATCGGATCAGCATCGGGTTTCGGCCGATATGCTCAGCCATGTGTTGGATTGGATTGGATTGGAAAGAACTGGAGTGATGCATCTATAGACATGCCACTGACTGCTCATTCACATCGCTTACAGTAAGTTATTGCATTACTTCAAAAACCTTTGAAGTGTGCACAACTGGCATGAAAAAGTAGATGACTCATGACTTTAAACACAATGGCCCTCATTTATCAAACGATCGTAGAAATGGTCGCACATCTGATCGTAAAAATGGTCGTACGATTGGACCCACGTGTGATTTATTAAAACGTTCGTATCGGTCCAATCTCGTCGTACGAACAAGAGTCTTGATAAATTCCACAGCTGAAATCCATCGTCATTTAAATGTCACGCCCACGGTTGCGCCCTTAAACATGCATAATGATGAGGCTTCACCCGGCGAGGTTGAACCATGGAGAGGAGAGATTCTGCCAGAAAAGAAACTTTTGGGGGGATCAAGACAGAATTCCTCATTTGTGAGGTGGGAAAGATTAAAGAGGTGCTGTTTGGCAGCTTAAAAACCGAAGTCAGAGACGTGCACAAAAACGCTGCACGGAAGAGGCCAGTCAGCCTCACCGGTGTGAACGACTCCGGCTGAGATATTAATAAAAGTCTCAATCAAGGCCTGGCTGATGCGGTTTATTTGTTTTATTAGTTATGAAATTTAACAATAGCCCACATCCGATGGCAGCGTCACAATTCTTTAGTCAATGGGTCAAGAAAAAGTGGTCCAATATTAAACTTACCACCACCAAAAGAGGTTTCACCGGCACTGCCCCCCCCCCCCCCCCATGCGCTCTAACAGGTGACAGGTGGATGCCGGTCAGATCCAAGCCTGACCCAGACAGGGACGGAAAAAAGATAACTTGCATTTGCAAAGCTAACAGACGCTAAACTAAGGGAAAGTCTACTGACTGAGCACTTATACAACTTTAAAGTATAGATTAGTTATTAGAAATGACGGATCAGCTCCGGTCTCCTCCATTTAGCCCAGTGGCGCATCTTTTTCTCTGACTGCTTATCAAAACTCTCCAGCAGTCCGAGCGATGTGCAGCACTGCACAGGACAGGAGTGTAGCTATTGTAGATTTTCTCAGAGTCTAAAGCAGCGTTTCATGCCGCTGGGTCCGAGTCGGACCGTCCGACACCCACCTGCCTTCCTGCAGCCCAAAGCAGCGCTCCTCCTGGGCACCTGCGCGTCTGTGCGTACTGATGCCTTTCTCCGCTCCTATGTAGCAGTTTTACCAGCGGGGTGAGGAGATGCACGTAGAGTGCAAAGCACTTGTCTCCTAGAACTATATGTTAATGACTTTAATAATTTGTTGAGATAAATGGAGGAATTAAATTCAGTCACAGCTATTTTTGCAATTTTGGGAATACTTTCTACATCCCCTTTTTCCTTTTTCTTTTTCTTTGCAAATGGGTTCATTCTTTGTGCTGATATGTGAATACTTATGATTAAATGACAGTTTGCGGTTTGGTTAATAAATATTTTCATGTTCTGCTGCGCTGCGCTACAAACCCTCACTGGCTTAAACTTGCGTACACAAACTCACTACTCACTACGATCACGTTCAAATTGATAAATGCCGAGTCTTGCGTGGAAATGGTCGTACGCACAGATTTTCGTCGTACAATCGTTTGATAAATGAGGGCCAATGTGAGTTTTGGGAGTGTGACATAAAGGACTGAGACTGTTTCCTCATCTATATGTACAAAGGCAATACAAGTAAATTCAGAAATTCAGCATGTCTGAATTTATCCTAAATGTGTGAAACATACCGTACATTTTTTTTTTTTCAAATGGTGGAGCCATAGTTTAGCGAGTCGTACCTTCAACTGATTTTCAACACACTTTACAAAACCCCACATCCATTTGCATGTTGAACCAAAGGATGAGGAAAATAAACCGAAGATTTAGCTTCATATATTGTTGAAGACTGTTTTTAGTCAAAATTTTAATACATCACATGTGCTTACCTAAATTGAGAAGCAACTCACAGAGGATGCAAACTATTGTGTTGATTAAACACAATGTTGCTGCACCTGAAAAAATTAGGTTAACAATAGGATAAAGATGGTATCTATCCAAAATATGAAATAAGTCAATTCACACAAGTCATAAATTGGTATAGCATTTCCCTCTGTTTTTTTTTTTTCTTTAAAAAAAAAAAAGCCGTCTTCTCAATGTTTCCCAACACAATTTCCAGCCGTCCAAATATGTTTAGAACCCACTGCTGGAATGTTATATTATACTCTACATTGTTGTGTAAGAAAATATAACCAGCAAGCCAAAAATAACTATTAACGTTCAATAACTTTCTCTATGGGACTTTATCCATTGCGCTGCTTTATTCTGCTTTTAAACACATAAAGAAGACATTGTACCAGCGCCTCATACAGCAGTTATGACCGTTGAAATAGTAACAGTGCAGATTTAGCAACACCTCATATGACCGAAGAAATGCTGCTGACTAGGCATGATAATCGAAAACCGGTTCCTCAGGGCCATCATTAAGAAATGGATAGATTTCCCGGAATCAAGTCCCATTTTGAGACCCAGTTCCTGTTATTGATGCCTTAACATCACTTTCGTAATTTCGGTTGGCGAATTCTCAACTAAATATGGAGCGGAAGAAGCGTTCAAGGGCATGAGTTGCTGTATGCAACCACTGTGATGCTGCATTCTCCTGTAAGAGGGTAATACAACCAATATGTTAAAACATTTGGAGCCAGTTCACAACCTCAATGTCTGAGATGCCTGTCGTGTCTTTGAGACGTACTGTAGAAACAAGGCGCGCAACAGTCCAAATGTCCTCCTTCGGCTTCCAGCAGTATTGCAGATAGTGTTGGATCAGGCGACATGCTTTCATTTTCACGTTGGTTAGTTACTTGCTAGCTATTGTTTGCTGAACGATTTTCATTTTCCAGCAGATAGAGCAGGAGGCTCTATCATAAGCTTGGCTAACTAACATTCGCCTCGCTAGCTTGCTCCGTAGTTATCGACGGAACTCCATTAACGTAAGCCTTTTTTGTTTGTGTTGGATAACATAGCGTTTTCTTGTACACCACTCCAGTCGTAGTTAACGTTATTGATGGAAGTTAACGTTGGTGCTTACAAGATCCCAAATGAAGTAAGAACGATGCTCCTGTAGCCTTCCGGGGGCACAGGGCTTCTGACATCACATCTGCCCCCCCTCAATATCCTGTTTCAGATGATGATGAGAGCAGCAGCCAGAGTGACAAAGGCAGTGGCAGTGCTGGCTGAGTTCAGAGGTCATTCTTGTGGCATGGGATGAAACACACATGAAACAGCAGGCAGGCTGCCAGGTCAGAGTTCGGTCATTGCTTTTAAAGGGGATGTTCGTTTTTTTTTCAATCTGGACCTATTTTCTAGCATGAAATGTGTTCATTTACTCACCCAGACAGTTTTGGTGCAACTTGAATTCCTTCGGGAGATATTTAGATCCACTCGAGATCAGCGTATGTCCAATATAATGGAAGTCATGAGGCAACCGGGCGCAGCCTCTAAATAAGGCTTGAAGCGGCTTTTTTGTGGTGATTCGTCCTTTATATACAGACATTTACTTGATATGGTGTCGCATAATAGTGACGTCATCAAAGCTGCTGCAGTAAAAATGTCTGTAAATAAGGACGAATCACCACAAAAAAGCCGCTCACAGCTGCTCGAGCTCACAGGGGGGTCCGCCTAATGTTTTGTAACAAAACATTGGTGAAATGAAGGGGTTTGTGGCAGATAATGCCTTATTTAGAGGCTGCGTGCGGTTGCCCCATGACTTCCATTATATTGGACATGCGCTAATCTCAAGTGGATCTAAATATCTCCTAAAGGAATTCAAGTTACACCAAAACTGTCTGGGTGAGTAAATGAACACATTTCATGCTAGAAAATAGGTCCAGATTGAAAAAAACTAACTTCCCCTTTAAGTTCCAGATTAAGCTGCCTTTTTTTTCAGGCATTGATAAGAAAATCGTTAGGGAATCGAATTGATAAGCGGCATCAATAATGACATCGACAACTTTCTTATCAGGTATCATCCCTACTGCTGACAACTGTTCAGAGATTAACATTTGTGAAATAAAACATGAAATGAAACACGACAGTAGACCAAAATAAAATAACATTTTTTAAAAAGTTGGACTTACCTGTAAACTTTTAAATTTATTGCACGCAGACACCAACAGGGTTACGTCAGTCTCCTCTCCTGTAGTTTGCACATGCACACATCTTGCCTTGAGATTAGACAGCCTTGCTGTTATACATCTACATTACTGCCATCTAATGGCTCTTTTTAGATTTCAGAAAAATATAAACTACTTACTAAATTAAGTCTACTTAATTATTTTACATTTGCTTTGAATTTAATATATTTACTTTATGTTTATTAAAAATGAGTACATACACTTTAGATTTAGCTGATTTGAGTTACTTCTTAAATAAAATGAATGGTTAATACTTATTGTGACTAATAACTTGGCTGGCACACAGTAGTGTGTCTGGGGAAATGCAGATGTCCTGAGAAGCTGGACCATTGACTGGACTTTTTACCCTTCCCTAAACCTGACGGGCAGCTGCTTTCTTTCTTTCCTCCATGGGCCACTGATAGCATCTGGGCCCCAGTTGCACCGTCGATGTTTACACCACAGATTAAAACCCTAATAATTTTCTCAAAAAAATTATGCATTATGATTAACCAATTATAATGAAATTAAGGAAAGAAGTACAAGACAGCAAAATCATGTTAAAAAAAATAAGATCACATACGATTCCTATCAATGAATGTAAGTATAAATATGATTATATAAAGTTTAATCGCATATTATGCTCATTCTGCTTATAATTTGCAGACTTACTGTACAGAGAATTGGGGTAATGCTTTCAAGACCAACTTACTTCCCATTTTCAAATTATAAAAAAGAGCTATAACATTTGTAAATCAACCAAAGTATATGCAACCGACAAAGATTTTGTTTAATAATTTAAATACCGTTAAATTTTATGATTTAGTGTAACTTAAATTGGTGCAAGTCATGTTTAAATCATAATACAATTTACTTTGTTGCTGTACTCAGAAGCTGTTTGAAGTCGGACTGAGTCAATATGATTTGAGGGAAAAACAAAGAAAAAAACAACAAAAACAAGATAAGAACAATGCAAAGTAGAGATGTGTTTCTGTTAGAGGTGTAAATTTATGGAATAGTTTTGACAATGATCTAAAGAGATGTGCCTCACTGTCTTCATTTAAAATCATGTTTAAAACTGAAGTAGATAAATATAACCAACTATGAAAGCTGGAACGATGAAAATATTGAAATCTTTAATTATATTTGCTCAGAAATTGTCATAAACCTTTCTTTTATGAATGTGTTTCTTTGAATTGAAAGTTTTGTTGTTGTTTTTCCTTTCATTTCTTTATTTACTTGAAAGCCTACACTGTAACTGCGTGGCCTGCTGAAGATGTGTTTTGTGTAAAAAGGGTTGGTGTAATAAGCCCTGGCTTCAGCCAACACCTATTTAATCATTCATATATCTTATGTTCTTCTCTGCTCTTGTGTATTTATTGATAGTTTGAATGCTAATTAAACAAACAAACAAATAGTTCTTTGTTTTGTTACATTTGTTTTATAGATCCCTGTTTGACAGGGTATGTCTAATATTGTGTTTTGTCACACTGTCCAAAATTAAACATTTAAAATCAACAAATCAAATCAAATAATAGAAATATATATTACATCTGTATGCAAAATAATTATTTACAGCGTTGTTACAGCTTGGGATTTCCATTTTTTCATAAAATTTCTATTTAGTAAACTAATAAATATTAAATGACTAGAATTGGAAATGTAAATATGATAAATAAAAAATCAAATTTGAGTTGCTTTGTGAGAGATTTTAATTGGTTGAATCTGTTTTAAACTGAGCTGTAACCTGATCAACGTGATCATGAAAATTTATTTTATTTGGGAAAAAAAGAAGATATTTCATGAGCAGTATTAACCATCAACTTTTCTGTTGTTTTATTGTTAACTTATATTTAGGTTGTTTATATTCATAAGTTTATTCTTTTTTAAAGCCAAATTTGTCTTGATTTGCTTTGCTTCATGTTGATAAATGACCCTCTTGTTGTGGTTCTCTGGTGTACTTTTCGCAGAACCAAGCTGTGCTGAGATAAATGTGCTTATCGAAGATGCCACAAAGAAATGTAACGAAGTCATTTCAGCAGCTTCTGTGTTTAAGAAATAAATGGAGATGTGGTGGTTCAGCCACCACTATCTCACTAATGAGCTACAAAACTATGAAGTGTAAAAGTGTGATGAGAGCCACAAATCAAGAATCGAATCCTGTTTGTGTCTTTGGTTTTGCTGCATTCAGGTTTCTATCAGAAAAGTTCATTTAAATGTGGATCAACACTTCAAATAACCTGCAGCACCACTGCTGTCGCTGCCAGGTTTGTTTTAATCATCGTCAGTCCTCGGGAGGAATTAAGCTTCCATATAGAGAGAAAACATGCAGTAAACTGTAATATCGTTAAATATTAAAGTAAAGATTTGACTTGCAGTAAAGCTGCAGTATCCAAGGCGTGTTACTGTATGCTGCATCTTACGTCTGCACGTGTGTAGCTTGGTCCGGTAGTTGTGGAACAGAAGCAGAACTCCCTGATGGGGATGCAGCTCTTATCAATACACATGTGCTGCGATTTTTGAAGCCTAAATTTTTTTGTAGTATTCTTTTGTGATACCAGTACATTTGTGATATATTGTGCTTCCTTTCTGTGGATGCACTGAGTCAACATATCTGAATCTCAGGGGCTGTTCACATGAGGACGATTGTGGGTAAAAACAGCAAACTATTTCATCATAAGTGCCTTTCGTTCACACGGTAACGGCGTTATTCTGGGTTGAAGACGCAAAAAGCTGAAGACTCATTCCAAAGTGGAATTCCTGAGGATGCCACGCTGTTGCGCCCTCGTCTGCACGGTCCAAAACGCAGAAATGATGGTGGACCCACAGACCTGCTGACGCCGTGCTCACGTGGCATGCGCGTGACGTCACACAATACAGGAAAAACAACGTCGGACTACGTAAGCCCAGCGGATCTCCACATTGCGAGCTTGTAAGTGAGTGTCGTTTGGAGAAGTAATTCTACCTTCTCATCTGTCCACACAAAGTTCCTCCTCATCGAAGCGAACAGAGATGAATAATTGTACGCATGCGTGCGGACATGGTGGAGTTCTGTCACAACACCACCTAAAGGCCCGGCGTGCATATCCAATCAAATTCCACACACGCTTGCGTCCTCGTATGCACAGATTTCTTCATGACGATGCTCGTGTGAACGCAGATAAAAAGATGAAGACAAGACGCCACTTTTGCGTCTTCTCTTCTGATCGTCGCCGTGCGAACGTAGCCTCGGTTTAATCCTCTGCAGCCTTTGTCAGTGAATGCACCATGTGCATAAGACTGCATGTTTGTTTTCTGTTTGGACTTACTGAATAAAGACCCGAAGCTGGCCATGTTTAACAAGCTGGAGCATTTAGCTCGATTCAAAATGAGCTAGACGGGCTGAATGGTGGTGTGGTTGCACCGTTACTGGTAACCATTACATCAGCTGGGGGCTTCCTGTGTGGAGCTGTTCTCCCTGTGTGTGCATGGGTTCTCTCCAGATACTCCAGCATCCTCCCAGTCCAAAGACATGTTTGTTAGGTTAACTCAAAAAAGTGTTTCAAGCCCCTCTTACATGTGGATCATTAAGATTTTATTTTATTTTATTTTTTTAATTTGCCGTTAAATATAACTATATTCATTTTGTACATAAAGTAAAATTATTTCATAGCAAACATTCTTGGATTTGTCAACTCAAATTTAATGAGTTTGATGGGCTAATTAGATATTTCTCATTGTGCATCGCGGTACCCTCTGTTCTTTTCTGCACTGAGTTAAATGTCCATGTAATCCCACTCTCCCAGTCTATTTGATATCTCATAACCAAGCATTGGCAATGCAAACCTTCTTAATGATAGCAGGTAAGCATGACTACACCAACCGTATAGAAAAGTCAGCAAGGCAATGATTAATAATAAACTATTATCATCTAAAGAACTTGCTCAAACCAAGACCTGATCTGATTGGATTATTACAACCTTCATCCCCAATTACTTTTTATTTTAATTGAGCTAGTTAAGCTTTAAAATACATAAAATGAGTCCATGTAAGTCATTTAACTCCACTGAGCAACATTATTTTATCTTGAAGTTACATCAATCATTTACATTTATTAAATGTGATTATTTCCACTTAAAGGGACAAGAGGCAAGAATTGTGAAAGAATAAACAAACATGTCCAGTTTTTAATACTAATGGGTGATGAAGCGCTAAAAACCAAAAAGATCGAGTCCACCCACATCTCTCTCCGTTGCCTTGAACAGGCTGTGTGCTGCATAAAGCGCTGCAATTTGGTGGCTGAATTTCCCGCGCTGCCCTGCGGATGTGACATCAATGAACACTGCATCTACATCCTTGACAGTTTTGATACAGGAAGGAGAGCGGGACGATGAATTCAAACACTGCATGGATTCTTCTGCCGTCAGCAAATGATCCAGATAAACTGAAAGACACTAAAAAGTGGAACTACAAGGAAAAAGACTTTATCAGCGTAGTTCACGCTCCCGTGCCGGTCGGCTGATGGCTGCAGTTACCCGCAGCGCCAGTCACTCGCGAGTCTCATTTCTTCGTCTTGCCTCAAGTCCCTGTAAAGCAGTTGAATAAAAATGTGTTGGACTTACCCAGCTACGTTACATTATTGTGTACAGTTTGAGTTCACCGTACGTATTTAACGGATGGAAAAACTACCCTAAATTTAATTGAGTTGACCCAATTAATCATGTCTTTGAGGGGTTGTTTTTTTTCTGTCTGGCCCAGTGTTGGCCCAGCCATGGTCTGGTGACCGTCCACAGTCGTTCATTCATCTAGTAGCTGCTGGGATGGTCTCCAGCCACCCTCAACCCTGCAGCAGAATAAGTAGGTACAGAAAATGGATGGATGGAATCCATTGTCAAAATTCTCTTTATATTTTTTCACCTTTTCTACACAGAATTATCTGTCTAGTATCTTCTGAGATGTGTGAAAAGAAAAAAAAGGAAAGAACAATTTCTAACGTGGAGCATAAAACAGATACAGTTTAATTCAGTGTTGCCAGGTCTGCTTGTTGTCAGTGAATTTGGGCTTGTTTTTCTAAAGTCGCTTGACGGGTTTAAGGTTATTAGTTCAGTTGTTTTTTTGGGCTTGTCCTCTTTTCATGAAGACATTCTGGTTCTCTCTCAGATGTCCACCATAAACCAAAACCTCTGGATGCAGAACGGGAGACGTGAACGCAACAGTTTATCCTATTTTGTAGGAACTAGTGTCCACAGCTCCTGTTTCCTTGGTTACTGCAGCTGTCCAAGCCAGCATGGCCCTGCCCGGTCACACGTGCATGCTTTACTTGACAGAGTAGCATTGGTCACTAGTAAATAAGGAAATAAGTCAAATACATATGATAAAGAGTCGGAGAAAGAGAGTTTATTGTAGGGCTCACCATGCAGCATGCTATTATTTCTTATAACTAAAATAAACTTTTTGAAGAACTTTAAAGTTTATTCATCAGTAAAAAAGAAAAACAAGATCAGGTTATTTATGTTAAACATTTAACAAAGAATTTAAAAAACTTAAAGGGGACATAAAAACAATAATTAATGCAGTCATCAATCCCATTTAAGATATTCATCATTAGACTCTGATTTTGCCTTTAGTCTGGTTCATTTCATCCATTTTTTTTGTTAATCCATTCATCCTGGCTTTTTAGACAAACAGGGTGCTGGACTAAGTCCTGCTCTGCAAGTCCGTCTGAATTCAGTCTTTAGTTTGTTTTTTGTTTTTATTTATTTCACCTTTTGTTTTACTCCTAATCTTTGTTTTTGTTATTTTATGGTTTGACAGACCTTCTTGGAGATGCTTTAGTTGTTAATATTATTTGTTCTCGTTATAGAAATAAAGTAGAAGTGGAAATTACACTGAGCTGTGTTGTCGTAGTAATTTGAGGTTTAATTAGCAGATGGAGATAGTTTTTCAGGTAAGTCTCTCTTTGTTGAGCGACTTTCATAGAATACCTCCCTGGTGGAAGAGAGGAAGTAACAGGCTCGGGAAGCAACAGTCCAATGACATGCATGTTTGGTTCAGTTTTTACTAGTATATGTTCAGTGTTTTCTACAGTAAAAAAAAAAACTTTTTTTTTTTATTCGCTGATTATTCTGAGAAGATCAGAACCAGTTTTAAGACCAAAATCTTGCAGGTATTTTCTTATTTTCTACACTTTTGTTTGGTTAAACCTTTAACAAAAAAAAAAAAAAGAAAAAAAGGAAAACTCGGAATTTGCCAAGAAAATCAGTTTATCTTCAGGTGTTATAAACCTCTGGGTCAGTGTGAGGGAGACATATCTTAAAAATGCAGTGATCTACAATTCCATGACAAACACTCTCAAAAATTAAAATGAAAAGGAGACAAATGCTCACAAATGGATTTTTCATCTATATTTATGATAAAAAAATGAATAAATGAAATGATGAAATATGAATTATGTTCACACATTGACTTAATTTTGAAAATATGGAGAATTACTTTCAAAATAAAGTGCACTTGTAAAATATGTAAATGAATTTTGTAGTTCTTTTACACCTAAGGCCACTTTATTTCACTTCGTAAGACATTTGTTGGAAAAAACTTTAGACCAGTTTGGTTCTACGAGGGCCACAATCCAGCAGGCTTACATTTCTACCTGCTCTAAGACACCTGACTCAAATTAAATACATCAAATATAGCTCTGCACAATGAGTCATTAACTTGTGTTGGAACACAGAGACGTGGAAAACCTGCTGGATTGTGGCCCTCGTAGAACCGTATTCAGTAACCCTGCTTTAGACACTGATTTAAAATCTCCTATTAGGTTACTGTGATCCAATTACAAGCTTAGACCTGTGTGATATTTGTTGTGACATATGCAACAGAACTGTTTTTTTTACTTTCTTTTTTTTAAATAGGTATTGTAAAACAGTTGGTATCTGTCTGTGCGCTGGGACTTAAACACCATCTGCAAAGGACAGACATGTTTCAGGAATCTCCTGTCAGCATACACACCTGGAAAGTTGAGAGCTTCACAGAAAATAAGAATATAAGGAGATTTCTTTTGTTTGTTTCATGCCGCCAGGTTGTTTATAGACTGTTTCTGCTTCTAGGAGTCTGCTGTGATATGGAAAACTTCTGATCATTTTAGCTGCCTTTTTTATCCAGCTTGATATGTGAGGTTGAGAGGAGAACATAAAACCGAAAAAACAACTTAATCTGCCGTCACTGACAGTTGCAGAAGGAAGGAGTTGTAGAAATGGAGTGTAAGAAAAACTGTCGTTTCTCATTACTGATCAGGATGCAGAGAGTCTGCTGACTGGAAGGTGTGTAATCCCACACGACTTGTAAAGTGTGACTCGGCATAAACAGACGTTCCTCCGACATTTCTCCCAGTTTGTTTTAGCACCGCATTGTTTCCAGAGGTAACACAAAGCCGTGTTTTTATTTAAGTGAAATGAGAGAGGGAATCAAATCTCCCAAGTGCTTGTGTTTCTGCTGTTGCTTAAAGGAGATGTGATGAAAGCTGTTGTCTGGTGTTTTTTTTTCCTGGCTGAATGAGGAAATCACTGGCAGGCAATGCTCTCCTTAAGATGTTATTCCTTACTGGAGTATTTGTCGTCAGACAAACTGCAAGTCTCTTGTCGGTGTAGCGTTACAGTTAAGTCTGTTAAATTCTCTGTGAATGGAGACAAAGGAATAGAAGTTCACTCCCGATAAATTTATTGCTGACTGCACAAAGCTGAAGACAAAATGTTACAGTTTTATTTTATCCATATGAATTACTGTGCAAAAGTCTTGGAACATCGACATAAATCCAAGGTATGAGTTAAAAACAGAGTCGGTCCATTTCTCAGGAATCTTAAAAGGACCATTTGGTCGAAAAAGCTTTTTTCTTCAACACCGTCTAAAAGCTCTGAGACAAACTTTATGTCTTTTCTTAAAGTAGTCTTCAGGAACAGTTCTCCAGACCTCCAGAAACTCTTCTTTAGATGTTTCTGCCTTTTGTGCTGTTCTCTTTCCAGCTGATCCCAAACTGCTTCAACAATTGTTGAGGTCATGGATCTGGGGCAGATCCATCCCTCCATCAGACCTGTTGAGGTCCGGGTTCTGGGGAGAATCCCATCCCTCCATCGGACCTGTTGAGGTCTGGGTTCTGGGGCAGATCCATCCCTCCAATGGACCTGCTTCCACTGATCTCCAGACCAGTTCTTGTATCGTGTGAGACACCTCAGCCTTTTCTTTGCGCTGCATAACTGTCTAATGGGCCTTTTCCACTGCACATTTTCGTAACCCTTCCACACGGCACGGCATGCTTTACTGTATTTGTTTCCTCTGTGAAAACCCGTAACCAGCCGTTACGATTTTTCACAATCGATTTTTCACGCAGCAGTAACACCTCAACTCAATATTATCCAATGCCTCCATTGTTATTTTTACTTTACTGACAACCGCATGGCACGGCAGTGACGTCACGGCAGTCTCGACCGCGCCTACTCCACCCACTTCCAGGTAGTAGACTACTGCCTCTCCTGTGTGGAAACAAAAAACATCCTGGTCGTCTTTAGCGTGTGGTGCTGTACTGTGCGGTACCGTGCCCTGTGCAGCTGCAATGGAAAAGGCCCATAACGTTACAACTCTGTGTTCCTGACCCGCTGGATGGCTCGGTGATATGTATCCACATTTCTGGATCCTTCATTCTCAGCAGCGTCCCGAGGCTGAGAAACTGCACCACTGAATATTTCTTTGGGGACGCTTCATGATGTTGCAGCTGAGTTTTGCTTTACACACAGCATCACATGCCAGCAACCAGACATCAACATGCTGGTTGTTTGAACACACACCATGGCTGATTCAGCAAAGAAACACAAGAGGACATAAGAGGAAGAAAGGTAAAGAAGGACAGAAAGGGACAGAGCAAGAGAGAAGACGAGTCAAGATTGTCTCTTTCTGGCTGGAGAGGACTCAAAGCTCAGATGGGATGCAAGTTGGATGTCAGGTTAGTTGTTGGGAGGGGGCACATCACTGAGAAAATCTGCTAAATTTCCGTAGTGTGTCCTTAAGAATGACTTCTTGACATTGCTGATGAGGCTTTGGCCCACAGTAGATGGATCAGCTGAAGGTCCAGATGCATATCTCAGGTTCTGGTTCAGGTTTTGCTGGATTTTTTTCCTGTTTCATAAAGTAACTACATAACTTTCTGACCTTAAAACTCTGACCTTCTGAATCATTTTGCTTATACAGTGACATTTATGATATTGCCCTATGGCATCCTGAGGCCAAGAAAACACACTTTACAACTTTTTTTTTCCCAGCCTGGCCATTTTAAACCCATACCACGGCTGACTTAGCAAAGAAACACAAGAACATTATCAGAGGAAGGAAAGAGAAACAAACAGAGCAGAAGATGAGAGTCAATATTGGACTGACTTTTACTGAGAGGAGAGATCTCAGAGAATGGACAGGATGCAAAGCGGATGCTGGATTAGCTGTTGTTAGGGGCACCTGACTGAAAAAATCTGCCAAATTTCAGGTGTACGGCTTTAAGGACATTCATTACTCACAAAAGTTAGGGATATTCAACTTTTGGTTGTAATTTAAGGAAAATGTCAAATGTTCACACCATATTACCTCCGCCAAGGAGGTAATGTTTTCGGTAGCATTGGTTTGTCTTTTCGTCTGTCAGCAACTTTACCAAAAAAGTACTAGATGGATTGACCTGAAATTTTCACCAGCGGTGTGCCTCAGCCCAAGAACAAACCCATTGAATTTTGGTGGTGATCCGGACCATTTCAGGATCCAGGAATTTTTTTGAAGGATTTTTTACCATTGCGAGAGCTGCTTGGCAGAAGTCTGCGCTCTCCGAGTGCTTTTCTAGTTGACAGTATTTCATGAATGTTGGATATTTAACTGAAATTATGATGTGGTAATCCACATCCTCCATCTCAAACAATTTATTGAAAGAAGAGCTAACAACAGTGGTGGATATACCACAACATAAAAATGACAATGTCTCAATAACTTGTCATGTGTTTGGTGTCGTCTTGATCTGATGTCGTCTAAAGAAACAAGTTGTTTCGAAACAGTTTTTAAACAGTCTCTGTTTTTAAACAGAACATTTAGAGGTCAAGTCACAGTTTAGACATTACTTTTGTAGTTTTTTGTTGTTTGCCATCTTTTTGGAGAACAGCACGATGTGCATTAAATATTTAATCATTGAACAATGTACATGTGCAAAAAAAAAGTTTAGAGAGTCTAATTCAGTTCTCCTGCAAAGATTGTGGTGGATTTTAGGTTCTTCCTGATATCATAGGAAAAGCCACATATCCCTACCTTTTTGTTAGTATTATAGTTTTTTAGTCCTTATTCTTTTTCTTTTGTCCTCTACTAGTCCTGTTTGCTCAAACATTTAAGGGACCCACATAACACCAGGCTGAGAATGCAGATTGTTCTGCTAGCAGCTCTTTCAGAAGCACCTTGTATAGACAGAAACTGCCTTTGGATTATCTGCAAGATATGATCTACAATAGTTCTTTATACATTTTCTGTTGAGTCAAACACTGGTCCATCTTTTGAGTTGGGAGTAGGGATGTAACGATTTGGTTGAACAATGATTTGATTCATATCACAAGTCATGGTTTTTGATTCGATTCAAGGACGATATTGGTTAATTTAGAACGATTCGATTCAGTGACTTAAAATCAAATTCAGAAATCGTGAATTGTGATATGAATCGAATCGTTGTTAAACCAAATCATTACACCCCTAGTTGGGAACCTTCTTTAATGCCATAGGTCACGGTCAAGTAGCTCAACGTAAAAAAAGTGAGAGTGAGAGGGAGGGTGGGTAGCCTAGTGGCAATGTTGCGGTCCTTGGCTCGACAGACTTGGGTTCCAGTACCCAACACGGCTCTCAGGTGAACCACTATGGACCCCTGAGCAAGGTTCTTAACCCCCACCAACTGCTCCCTGGAAGCTGCAATTGGCTGCCCACTGGTGAGAAGGCTGGTGAGGTCAGGTGAGAAGGGTTAAATGCTGAGGATGGATTCCCTAATCGGTACTCGAATTGGGATTTATAAGTATATTCTGAATTATTATTATTAAAATGAGTGTAAAGCCAACAATCTTCAGGAAGATTGAGGATTAGATCAAGACCACTGTAAAGGGTTTTATCAAAGTGAAACCTAAAGAAATGAAGACTTGATCAAAGTACTTGCAGAGATGTGTTTCTTGGCAGTAAAAAATCCATCTATTTCCGCTCGATCTGTCATGATGATGATCACAAAAACTGTCTGTGCTCTTCCTGATCCAGGTGAGCCTGATGCACAACGGCTGGCCGGTAATTTCGGCATTCGCTGGTGACCAGGATGTGACACGTGAGGCTGCCAGCAACGGCGTTCTGATCCAGATGGAGAAGGGGGACCGGGCCTACCTCAAACTGGAGAGAGGAAACCTAATGGGAGGATGGAAATACTCCACCTTCTCTGGCTTCCTGGTGTTCCCTATGTAGAGTGGAGGAGGGGGAGGAGGAGGAGCAGGGGGCGGCTGGTGGATGACGGAAAGTATGATGGAGATAAGGAAAAGGCAGAGAGAGGGGGGTGAAGAGGAAAAGGACATAAAACGAGATGGTGATAAAAGGAAACAATGAAGAGAGAAGACTGGGATGTGACATCAAACTTCTGTTTGGGACACTGCAGAGGGAGGAGGGATTCAGAAGGATGGGAGAGGATGGAGGAATATGAGATTATACAAGGGTTGGATAAGGGAGCAGTTACGGTATGATAGAGAGTACGGCCAGCTTCTTCACTTCCCTCCCCCTTTCATCCATCCGTTTCCTCCCTCTGTTTTCCTCTGTGGCTTGACTGCAGCTTTGGACAGCCAAAACTTTTTTATTCTTTGCTGAAAGACGCAACTGATCATTTGTATAATCCACAGTGTTCTGAATCCCTCCTTCCCCCCTCACTCATTCATCCAGTCACTCATTCATCCATCAACATGAGTTTTGAAGAATGTTTCTTGAGGAACTGTTTCCCACTGTTCCCATTTCCTGTGGCCATATTTCTTGTGTTTTTTCTATTATGTGACGTAGATTGCACTGATTTTGGATCAGCTTCGACCCTTAAGCCAAACTAGAATTTTTTACAGGGAATATAGTAAACTGATCTTAAAATCAGGGCCTGAGGACTTGTTTGCCTTTCCTCTAAAGCTGCATTTCATGTTGATCATTATGTTCCCGAAATCCACAAGCCGGTCCGTTTCTCCTGCTGTCTACTAATCAGTCCTTGCATAATACCCTGCACATCACAGGTTTTAACTTTCAACCTTTTTCTGCTTAAGTTCTAGAAAAGGAAGGTTGAAAGAGAAGATGTGATGCGTACTTAAAAACGCCCACAACTTTTTCCAATTAAATATTTCCATTCTGAGTCTTTAAATTGATGTCCATTTCCCTGTACTTTCCACAAAATATCAAGATTTGTGTGTGACACATAAATGTAACATTCTCCAGAAAATGCTTGTAGCAGTTACACTTAAAAAAATAATGCAGCACACAAATTTGGACATGCATTATGAAAAGTTTTTATTTTGTGTTTAAAAGCCAAAAGATGTAAGCATTCCTAAGGAATTGAAGAGCTTTTTAAGGCCTTTGTTTGTGTTTCTCTGTAAGAAAAGAAGTAAGAGAAGCCGATTACCGCTCAGTGTGCTCTGATTGGACAGCTCTTCTGGCCTGAATAAAATTATCAACCACATAAGCTTTGCTGAGATTCAAAATTTTAATCTCAGGAGGTTTAATCGTGTATATATATATATATATATATATATATATATATATACACACACATATATATATACAGCAGCATGCAGCAGTAGTGCTGCATGCTGGGATTGGAGTGATCGCTCTTCTGTGCTTTCTGTTACCAGGAAAGATTTTGGTGTATCTCCAAACAATCAAAGTTATGAATTGGAGAAAGGAGACAAAAGATTTCTTTTTTTTTCAAATTTTTCGATGGACAGATTTCCCCCAAATTATTTAAGTAAATAGATTTTATAACCTTCAGTTTGCTCATTTGAGGAAGTTGTTTGCAGTGGATTTTATGACTCATTGTGATAATGAATTACATTTGAATCTTGAAACTCCTGAAAAATGTATGTGGAGATGTTTAGCATTTGGCTACAAGGAGAAGAGTTGCACAAAGAGGGTTTTACAGACAAATCTTATAGTGTGAGAGTAGAAACCCTGTCCTAGAGTTAAAATTCAAGGTTTGTAGATAGAAAATACATCCTACAAACGAAAAACAATAGTATGGAGTCTAAACAAACTAACATACAATGCTAACTTTACATATTCCATTGATAACAGTAAATACACAACACAAAAATCCAAGTAGAGCCCAAAAAAAAAGGATTGGGTTTTTCATATTCTAAAAAAAGGAAATGCATTTTTACATTTTGATCATTAGTCAAATATTTACTAAATAAAACAATGATATGACGCTAAAAACAAACTAGCTAGGCAAACGGCTTGTTTAAACCAAGCTAAACATCTAAGATGTGAACTCATAAACTACAGAAATGAAATAGTTTGGTCACCTTCCAGATGCAGAGTAACATTTCTGAATCGTGTAACTTCAACTTTCATAGTGACTTTCATCCTACTAATCATGCAGTTGAGCTGCTAGCATAGATGCTAGCATAGTATCCATGCCAACAGGAGAGGAAGTGAGTCAAACTAGCTATAACTGATAAGCTATAACTGATTAAACTATGAGCTGAATGTCCATTAATCCCAGCTGGTCCTTCTAAAAGTATCTAGTTAGTGCCAATTTATATTAGCAGCCCAGTAGCTGGTCTCCAGGGATGATGCATTTTTAAGATGAAGGCAGAAGAGTTAGCTAGCGAGATGTCAGATGCACAGCTAGCATGGTTATATTATTCAAGGCTAATAGGCTAATTCATAACATAACAGTGCACGTTTGGCTCTTCTCAGCATTGCAGAAGTTTTTTAGACCCACCAATAAAATCCTGAACAGAAAATCAACAAGAAAAAAAACCCTGCTTTGTTTTTGGCCCAGGTTTGTAATCCAGGACAGTATGATTCTATTTTTCTGCAATCTTTCACATGTGACATAGACTATCTAAATTAAAGTCTTATTAATTACTAACTGCACATGATATAGCAGGAATTTCACATGAACAAATAACTGCTAAATGTAAAATAAATACAATAAATGGTTTGAAGTGACATGAAGCACTTTTTTGTAACTGTTGAGAGCAACTGCCTGATGAACCCAATATTCTCTATCAATGCTCATCACACAGCAGGAACTTGCTCTCATTGTTTTTGCCATCTCTCTTGTTTACATCCAGTCATTCAAATCAATTCATCCTCCACACATTTACCCACCCCTCTCTCCCCCCATCGACACTTGTTTTTGAGCCAGCCATCCTTCTCTAGGATCCTTTTCTCTCTTCAATGATGCTGTTAACTCATAAATGCAGATTTCTTGCTTTTAATTTTTGCACACCTCTGTCAATCTCACATTCCCGTCCTCCTTTCCTAACAGTCCTGTAGGATCCCCCTTTCTTTCCCACTCATGCTCATGTTTGTATTCTATCTGCTGCTGTACTCCTTTGCCCCCCAGCACGGATCCTTCCCTGCATTTCCTCATGTTGGACTGTGGACGCTGGACCCTACAACCATGAACTTTATATATAAATATATATCTATATCTATACATCTAGATAGAGATATATATGATTATATATTATATACACGCAATGGATATATAAATATATCGAAATCTAAGCCACTGTTTCTATTCTGGTATTATGATGAAAATAATGGTAATACTAGTACTGAAAACTGAATCTGATCGATGACTATAATATCTGTATTTCCGTATTTCAGTGTTATATAAAAGGAAAAATATTCTAAAAGAAATCTGCTAGTGATTGTGTGGAAATCTGAGGCTGCCATTCTGTTCTTCTGATTAAAAACATGCTTCTTGTTTTTGTTTTGAGTCGAACCAAGTTGTGGCTGTACAGCTGAGACTACTACTTGTGTATAAATGATAGCTTAAAAAGACTTTTAATATTATGATTATTCCTATTATTATTATGACTGTAAAAACAGGATATTTAGACTATGACCATATTATTTGATTAATCAAACAAATCAATTTATCTACTGTTTTTTTTATTATTATTATTCCTTTGCTCTGAAGAAATCAATAAAACTAAATGGTACTTTTATTTTTCTTAAACTTATAAAAGTCTGTCCTGGTAGTTTCTTTGTTTTAAAGCTGGCATAACTTCTGAAAACAAGCAGAAGCATGCACAGCCTCAGGTGTGTTTCAGTGTGTGTGGGTGGGCGGTGTGTGTGTGTCACTTGTGCATTGTATCCATAAATCCAGTCAATTTAGTTCCTTTCTTCTGCAGTTCTTCTGTCCTCTTTTCTCTTTCCCCTGGCCCCTCTTAACTTTCCGTCTCGCTCTTTCTTTTCCATTTATTTACTCTTTGTTTTATTCGGATGCTCACACACCCCCTCGCTCTGTCTTCCTCTCTGTCTTTCTTTGCTTCTCCACTCTGTTGGTTTTTAAGGTTTTGTGGATCGTTTCTCTCCAGACTTTAATGAGCTCCGGGGGAAAATTAGTGCTGGAATAACAAGCAAACACAAACATTATCTCCCCTCCTTCCTCTCGCTCTTCGTACTTTTGCTCTTCTTCTTTTGCCTTTTTGTCTGATTTCACATTTTCTCTTCATGTCTTGTTTTGCTGCCTTCCCTCTTTCTTAAGTCTTTTCTCCAACCTTGCTCTCTTTCCAGGTCTACAACTTCCTGTTCTGTCCTTCTTTTTAGACCCATCTACCTGGCTTCGACATCCCCCTTTGAATTTTTCTTCTCTCTCAAACTTAAGGTTCGCTGTAGCTGCCAAATTTATTCTAGTTAACTTTCCCACTCTTAATAATTTTGGAAAAGGTGGATTCATGTTATTCCAGAAGCTTTTAAAATTCTCTTCTCTGCTGTTTGTCTCTTTCACTGTTTGGTAAAGAGGCAAAACCATCATTGGGTACTTGCAGACATGATATTAAAAAGTCATGACTGGTTCTGGGCTTGATTTATTTTTTTTTTTATCTTTGAGGTTTTCTTTTGTTCAACTGAAATGACTTGGTTAAAGTCGAGAAGGATTTCCGTAAAAAAAAAATTAATATCATCCACTCAGTGAGCACTGAGATGCTGTGAATTTTGCTGTCCTTCCTTTACCTAGAGATTCATTATTCAAAGATGCTCCGTTTTGCCAGTTTTGTTTACTATTCTGATTGAACCCCTGGCTACCTGGCTGAGCTCAGAACAAGACTTTGAAGGTACCACATACTTACAGTATAAAACACGGGGGCAACTTTTCGAATATCCCTTCTCCAAAACACCTGAATAAAATGAACGGCTCACCACCAGGCCTCTGCAGAGCTTAATGACATGCACATGAGGTCATTCAGCTATTTATTTCAGGTGTGCCGGAGAAGGGGCGCTCAAAAAATTGTAGGACAGCTCTTGAGGACTGGATGCCCCCCCCCCCCCCCCCCCCCCCGCACATTAAGGGCCAATTCCAATAACTATCTTAACCCTCAATCTTAACTCCCAGGCTTAACCCTCATTGTAGTAGCCCTCAAAACTAAGTGTTAAGGGTTATTTTGTGACTTAGAAATGGGACACCTTTTAAATGCAGATACGTGTTCATACTGTGGGGGGCACCATTACGCCTAAGTGCGTTCAGTCTGTCAATTCAGAAGAAGAAGAAGAATTTACTTTATTTACATTTTTTTGCACTGTTAACCCCGTCTAATCAAAAGCCAGAACCGCAGCCACCATGGACATATTCAACTGTCACCGCATACCACGGCTTATTGGAAGGTAAACACCAGCTATAACGAAAGTTACGTGGGTAACTGTGGTTCTGTCAATTCCTGGATGATGGCAGTCAGCTGACCTACACGCAGGGCTTAAAGTTTTCCGGCACCGTGCCGGATTTCCGGCGTGTGGCAATTTTGCGGGGAGTCGAGAAAAAAAAATAGACAAACTTCACAGTAACAACTCGATACAGTAAGATAGTAAAAAGTTGTCTATAATCCCACATTATAAATGGTCATGTTGAAGGCCCTGTACCTGATTTTATTTTAATCTCTTTCAGAGAAATGCTTTCTACACGGTATAATGTGTGTTAAAAGAGATAATTTCATAAAAATAAATCACTCATTGGTTGCGTATATGCATGAATCCAGGCCTTTTTAGTTTAGGTTTCTAAGGATGGTGTGACGCTCTCCTCATGCCAATGCTGTTCGTTCTACATAAGTTTTGGTTTCCTATCAGCCACTCGCAGCGTTTTCTAATGAGAAGCGCCCTCCTCTCTCACGTGCACGGCAGCACTTGTAAACAGAACCGCATGGCGTCTGCCGAAGGGAAAGTGGCGATACCTCAGCAAAACAGCCTGTAAGCATAAAAACTGAGGAGGAGAGAGGCTTGAAACGCAGGAGAGACCAAAGAAGGAATAAAGTTCGTGTTCTCGGTGGATTGTACTGAAGGTAGAGAACAGCTGGACGCCTCGGACTGAATGTGGACTCAAAGTCCGCCTGGACAGGTATTTTTTTCAATAACTTTCCTCTCAGTAACATTTACGTCCTCGGGTGCTGGCGCTTCCTCTGCTGGTCTACCGTATATAATAGTGATATTTACAACATAACATGACGAAGCCTTACATCACTGCTACTAGAAGGGGCTGGTTAGAAACTTTATCAGGCTGTCATGTTGTAACGTCGCCTATAACATAACTCATAACTGTGCATCTGTGTACATAACTGTAGTTACGGTAAACTACCGGTTATGGTAGAAAATGTAATTTAGCTGATCCGCAGCCATTTACTGCAACCAGAACAGTCATTTCACTGGAAGATGCAAGTTTTCTCTGGAGAGTTTCTTTGTGCACGAGTATGAAACGTGCACGCTATTTCGTGCATGTTGAGTGGGAGGAGAGAAAAATAAGAGTAGGAGCGTTTCTCACTGGGAGAAACAGTTAGGGGCGGGGCTTACAGTTCAAACTACACTCTTCACCTCGCTCACGGTTCACAAATGTGCAAAATCAGATATAGCGCCTTTAATCTACCAATGGTATAAGAACAATGCATTTTGGCGCTCATCAGAGCGCATTTTTACCCAATCGCAAGTCGAGCAGGGTGGTTAGATGATGATCCAGATCCAGTTGCAGCTGAGATCCAGCAGTCGCGGCAGTGAACGGCTGCTTGCAAACGTCAGCTATGGAACATCATATCATGAAGTCTGTTTATGAAGCGGTCCTGACCAATAAAGGACTTGAAAATAATTGGCGTTGGGCGTGGATGGAGGAACTAGAGATGGCAGGGATTGAAGAACTACAGGTGACAGCCTTGGAGTAGTTTGTGCAAGAAACCGAGGGAGCGCACGTAGTCGCTTTTCCAGAGACTCACAGGCTGGACTTGGACTCGCAGTTTCAAACTCGTGAACAGTGTTTTCATTTTTTCTTTCTTCCTTTTTTTTTTTAAGAGAACTTGTTTATTTTGTCATGATCTCTGTCTGATCGCGCGCCTGCCGTGCGTGTTGACAGAGACAACACACAGACACGCAACCCTCGCACACACAAACAGCAGCACCGTGAGCACGTCTGGTGCTGCTGCATGGCTGTAACCTTGGACATTAAAAACTGAACAAAAGTGACATACATGAGAGCAGCAGCTGCATCGTCTGTGGTATCAAATTTGAGATGCTGGATCCTCCACATCCACATACCTGAACAGGTTAGTCGCTGTAATATGAAAGCTAAATGTTAGTAGGCTATGTTAGCAATGAGCTTAGCGCGCTAGCGGCATAAACGTGAGCTTGTTGATATCTTTAGTTCATACTACAGTGATGTTAACTCCGTCAGATGACAACGAATGTGTTCTGGAGAAGAATGAGATGTTTACTGGACAGTTTCCATAAACTGTGACTGCTGTGATGACATTAAACTGGGACCAAACGGGGTCCAACAGCGCAGTTTACTGAGTCCGTTTATTAGAACAGCTGTTGCTCGTTTAGAAATAGTAATGGTTAGCAAGGAATAGTTCGTAAAACTGCTAGTAGAGGGTCTAAATTAATAAAAATATTGAGACTTTTTCAGTTTTTTTTTTTTCAAAAGTATATCTGCTATACTGAGCTCGCACAGTTATCTAAAGCTTAACATTTTTTTTCCTCATGCACAAGAAGGGATAACATCTGTCCTGCAGGTTTTGACATGTAACTGAGTCAAACTATTAATGGTCATTAAGAGGCTTGTGCAGAACTTGACATCAAACTGTCATGTGGATCAGGTATTGCAGCAGGGAAACCTCTAAAACCTGCAGGTGGTGATCCTGCACTAAGATGCAGCTTAGTCACCTCTCCACATTCAGAAAAAATGCTAGTTTAGAGCATTTTTGTACATATTAATAGGGCCGTTGGACGCACCGGTGCGTCCAGATTGCATGTCCGATTTAACATGACGTAGCAGCTAAACGGAGCGACAGTAGAGACACCATTCCAACTTCTATTGGTGAGGTTGTGCTGAAAAGAATGACCAAACATGCAGATAAACTAATTTATATATAGTATAGTATATGGAGAGTATTTTGTTTCTTTATCATTTAATCAAATAAAAAAGATTTGAAACCAAAAAAGAGATTTTAAAGCAAAAAAGTAAGTAGCAATCAAAAAAAAAAATTTTTGAGAACAAAACGAAACAGGTTGCATTTGAAAAATAAAAATATGAAACATAATATTTCTTCAACTTTAATCAAAAATAATGTTTGAAATAAGAAACAACTATTTTGTTTATGAATCAGTCCTTTTTTATTTCAAGTTTTAAAAAAATTGGTTGCAAATCAGTCTTCTTTGCTTTCAAGTTAAAAACTTTTGGTTGCAAATCTTAAAGTTTTGCTTGCGAAGTCAAGTGCACTTGATGGGCGGGGCCTACGCTGGTGGATGAGAGACGTGTTTCTATTGGTTGGTGTGACCTGGCTCCAGCCTTCCACATCACAGTCGTTTCTCATGCCTGCTGTGCTGCTTGGAGCTAAGTTGTTAGCCTGTAGCTCTGCAACGTTTCCCATAAATAATGAATTGCGCTAAATATCGTTGGTTACAGCTGCTGTACATTCACATCATCACCACGATGAATTATAACGCTCGGCTGCTGCAAACACTGATTATCAGCGACATGGCCGTCTCTGCTGGTCACGGTCTGAGCTCAGTAGCCACTGAGTGAGAAACATGTACAACGTAGGCTGTGATTACACATATGGTCATAATATCTGTATCTTAATATCACGGAGTGATCGGACTGTAGCCTATGTGAGAGCCTGGGAGTGGTAGTGGGCTGTATGAGATTGCGACCCTACCCCTAGAGAGGGGAGTGATTGAGAAGCGGTGTGGCAGGTACTCGGGACGCTGAGAGCATCAAGCGGGCAGGAGGGGCAGATCCTGGTTGGTGCGGAGCGGAGTCCGTCGTGGGGCCACGAGAGGACATCCAGCAGTACGAGTCCAGCAGGACGAGTAAACAGCGACGCACCGTTGTGGACGAGAGCGCAGGACAATCCTCCTCTCTGTTTATAAAATATATGGTCGTAGTTGTGCTGCTTTGCTTGGTTTTAATGTTCTTTTTATTTGCTGAGGCGTGTGATCGGAAAATTTAAGGCGGTTCTGCCTGACCAGCCCGCTCAGCTTTCACCGGCCTGTTGAGAGACGGTCGTGCCACACCAGCGGTAAGAGAGAGACGCCCTGTCGGAGCGGAGCGTTTGAGGACCATCTCTCTTCAGTCAGGAATTTTCCTTTAGGTCAACCTGGGAACATTAACCACTGAATATGGTGCCAGTTATAGCGTATCCCGTTCTCACTACAGCTGTTCCAGTGTCAACAAACACATGTGGCAAATAATTTTACACACTGACGCATTTCTAACCAGCCAGCATTCCTGGTTTATACAGGAGCAGCTGACGGTCTGGTGTGCTTTTGACCTCTGAAATGTAGGCGATAGAAAAGCAACGCGAATTTCAGCACCATCAGCCCAAAAGACGCACCCTGCAGTAATAAACATCTTGATTATCTTTTACATTTTCCATAGTATTTTGGTACATGTTAGAGCGCTCCTCCTGGGACCCAGGTGGAACATTGGAGCTCTCCATGTGACGCTTCAAACATAACATAAATGAAATATATTAGACCTGTTATAACAGCATCTATTAATTACCCGTGTAAAATTTGGGGCTAACAGTGCTGAAATTGTAAATGTATTATGAATAAAATAAATATAAATGATAAATAAATACAATAAATAAATGAAAAATATAAATATAGAAATAAATAAAAAAAATATATAAATGCTTATGAAGGAATGAAACAGAACTATCATTAGATAACTGCAGCTACGGGAGATGACATCAGCCCGGTTGTCTTATACCATTAACGGCACAAGCACTTTATACAAGCTGTTATGTTGATAAAACAACTACAGTAGCACCGAGAATAATGACCATTTTGTAACGTTAACTAGGGATGTATATCGTTAGGATTTTATCGATACCGATACCAATATCGATACTCCTTATCGATACCGGTATTTATCGATTCTCTTATTGATACTATAACATAATTTAGAGTAAATAATAAAGACATTACAAGATGTTACAAGATCTAGTGGTGGAGAATATTTGTTCAGATGATGTTGAAGAAGCCTGGACATAAAAGTGTGTGAAGGACCGCTGGGAAAATAAGGGAATTGTGTCCGTCTTATTCCATCACTGTGATTATTTGACTGCGTAATGATAACTTGATGGTTAGGTAGATGTTCAAAAAGTATCAATAAGAGTATCGTTTGTCCAGAATCTTAACGGTACCCTGGTATCGTTAAAGGTGCCATGACATCAAATTTCACTTTTCTGGGGTTTTGGGGGTATAATATGATCTATTGTGCACTGATGAGGCCATGTGAGTGTCCAGAGTGAGAATCAAAGTTCCTGTTTATGGTCTGTCAGCTTTGTCTCTCTGCTCAGAAACAGTTGAATCAGACAGCAGGCTATCATTCTACGTAGTTCTATCATTCTACGTAATTTAATTGCTCCAATAAGAGCACACTATCAAGTAAACAGCCCCCCCCGCCTCTCTCTCTCTCTCCTAACGGTTTATGCACCGTCCGCTCCCCCCTCCCCTCCTTGTCTGATTCAGCTGCATGTATGGAGCTAGTAGTAACTTCTGTGCAGTCAGGTCTGGATTTTCAAACAAATGGATTTAAAAGAAAACTTCTGCAGCAACACTGAGGGAGGCGACCACAACCTTGTCAGTACCTGTAAGTTTATTTATTTTCTAAATGCTGTCTTGTCTGATAAACGTAGCTCACACTATCTGAACTGCCCATGTTGCTAACAGTTAGCCTTTAGCAAACTCCGACCGTAGCTTGACCTAGATTCTCCAAATAAGGTCATAGCGAAATAAGGTGTAGCCAATCAAAATGAAGTCAACGTGGTCTCCGGGTAAAGCTCCATATCATCACCCGACCCAACTGTATTACTGAGGAAGTGAGGTCTGGCGTTTCAAAACAATACTCCGCTGTAAAAAATGCCGTTTTTTTCTTTGGAGTATTTACATATAAAGTAATGCCAACAACATAAACTAGTTTTTAACTGTTATGTCATCACTCCTTTAAGATTAGGAACCGGTACCAAACGATACCGGTACTCGGTATACATCCCTAACGTTAACTAACTTAAACGATAGCAACATTGCCTTACCGCACTGGCCACCATTGACAAAAGCTCGTAAAATAAAAATAAAAATGCAACAATGAGGTAACTAATCCATAACATGGGCCTAAAGTAAGAAAATACAATGGTTGTAACATTTATATCTCCATTAACAATGAAAATACTTAAGATTTGTAGCTCGCCTTCTTTGCCGCTTGCATTCTGGGTAGCTCTTACTCACAAGGGTGGTGTCGGAGAATCTCAGTATTGAGGGCAATTCAGCCCTCACACTTGCCCCTTAACTTATGGGCATGAAAAATTTCCACCTTTTTCTGCCAGAAGTGGTGCAGTAATAGTGCGCTATTACTGCATTATCACTGGCTGAACGATTTGTCCCGCGAATACGTCACCACGCATGGTGTCCAAACTTGGTGTGTGGATACGTCCTTGTTCCTGGCGTTCATTTATGCTCTGAAATCATTTCCCATGGGCACACAGGCGTTTCTCTGTGCGACTGAATAAGCGGACAAGTAGCTGGTAAGTGGCAGGCAGTTGGCAGACAGGGAAGTTTTTCTCTAGTCTTCCGCTACAAAAATGTGTTTTAGAAGGCAATAATAGGCATAATGGAGTGTATAAATTGTCATTTTAATTTAAAAAAATAATAATTAACGACAAAATTAACAATGAATTGTTGACCATTATGTTGCTAAAACACATTCGCTGCTCTCACACATAACAGTTCATACAGTGTTCACCTTTTGTCTTCTCTTTGACTCATGACTGACCCTCCTCATCATCACGTTCTCTTCTCACCTGCTCTTCTTATCTCATTATTTGCTCTTCTTTTTCTTCCTAATTTGTTTTCTTCTCTCCTATTTATTCTCTTTGCCTCATCACTTGTTCTCCTTTTCTCCTAATCATTTGTTCTCTTCTCCTCATTTGTTCTCATTTTCTCCTCATTTAATCTTTTATAGGTTTCGCAAATCAGAAACAGTGCTTTAATTAAACCTACAGTCCCTAAGAACATCTGAGTCCAGGTTTGAAAAGTCTACATTACACAGGACCTCCTTAATTTTGTCAGTAGAAAATTATTTGACTGGAATTGCCATTTAAGCCAAAATCGAAACAGAAGCTGGGAAAGGAGTTGCTGATAACTTCAGCCTCGTTTTTTATGTTGGGGGGTTTCATGTTGACTTTTTCATGTTGTTTTTAATGAGAAAAAAAGAGTCAACACTGTGATATCTTACCTTTTACTTTCCTGCTGAAAAGCTGAGGAGTTGTAACTGCTGCTTTCTCTCATATTTTCTGTCCATCACCGCGCTCATCATCTGCTGATACTTCTGACTGCTGCTCTTCTCTGCACATGCGCACACGGAGCTGACAAACTTACTGAAGCTTCGTCTGGCATCAAAGATGGGGGCTAATCGGACCTCGGACTTCACACACCACACCAACGGGAGCTAGACTGGACCTTTGCACATTTGTGGTGCGTTCAAGTACTGGTAGAAAGCTGGGTCATTTGGTTTTTCTTTTTTAAAAAGGTGGTTAAACAGTAAATTCATACCCAGGGCTAGACTCAAAACATACGGGGCTGAAGCCCCAGGAAAATTGGCTGGCGAAGCCACTGTGCAGCATTAAAATAAATTTTGATGGATTGAAAAAAAAAAAAAAAAAAAAAAAAAAAAAACCTTTTCCTATGACCTCATTATTTTTCTTTAATCTTTAGACAAGTAGGGACCTGAAACAGACTAATGCTCGGTTTTAACTGCAGCAAGTCGTAACCATGTCTTGAGCAGCTGCCACGTGATTGGCTGATTGGATATTTGTGTTAACAAGCAGCTGAACAGGTGGAGCTGATAAAGTGGCTGGTGAGTGTATATCTTTAAGTGCAAGGTGTTTAAAGGAGCCCTATCATGACAAATGGACTTTTAAGAGCTTTTCAGCATGTCAGTGTGTTATTTCCTCATCAAGAAATTATTTAAATCGTTATCTTTCTTCATTCATGCATATTTGAGTAATCTACATGAATATTTAAACCAAGCGCTACCTCCCTGCAAACGGCTGACTACCCACCCCGTTACGTATGAACGTGGCACCAATCACGAAAGTCCAAATGCGCACGCTCAGTATCGTAGCAAGACGCTCTCTGTTGAACAGAAACTCAGAGAATCCTATACACACTCTCTGAGGAAGAAACTAACACCTGCAGGAAGATTTCCTCAGAGACAAGCAGCCATCAGCTAACAGACGTTTGCTCCAGAGTTCAGGAGAATTTTTCTTCTTTTTTTTTTTTTTCTTTTTTTTAAGCTCTAGAGGACAGCAAGTTGGGGAAAATGCAGTTACGTTCAGTGTGGGAGTTCATTTGTTGTACTAGATGAATCCACTTGCCAGAAGTGGTTGGATTTTAACTTCAGGAGCAGGGGAAAAAAACTCAACTTTGTGTGTGAACTTCACTCCTGACAACTTCATGAATCTCGGGCAGTAAAGTGTTTTTTTCTCTGGGATAACTTCTGAAACCTGACGCAGTTCCTACAATAAAAACGCGCATGGACAGACAACAACACTGGTGAGTCAACACATCTCTCAGCTCAATGCTAACTGTTAGGCTATGATTTTATGTTTGTGGCTGCTGTTTGTCCGTCGTCGAGTCCGTTTCCTTGTTTAGTCCATGTGAGTGCTGGAGTGCTGCTTAGCTCAGCGCTAACTGTTAGCCTATGATTTGTTCGCTAATTTACTTACTTGTCAGGGGTCTCTGTGGTACTTCTGTGGTACTGCGTGTACTTCAAACTCCATATCAGACTCTGGGTCGAGCGCATACAGCTCCATAACAGGCTGCTGTTTGATCCCGTCGATCGAAGTCCGATTATCCATCAATGTTTACAAGATCCATGTGAGTGCTGGAGTGCTGCTTAGCTCAGCGCTAACTGTTAGCCTATGATTTGTTCGCTAAATTACTTGCTTGTCAGGGGTCTCTGTGGTACTTCTGTGGTACTGCGTATACTTCAAACTCCATATCAGACTCTGGGTCGAGCGCATACAGCTCCATAACAGGCTGGTCTGTTTTATCTCGTCGATCGGAGTAATTATCCATCAATGTTTACTACTAACATCCACATGAGAGCTGCCGGTGCCGGTGCTACAGACAATTCTGTGACCCTTCAGAATAAGTGTCTCTTCCGGGGCGACGTCATGAAATGGGCGTAAAACATGCTGCAATTGGTCGAGAGCTCCGCGGTTCGAGAAGGGTCTATCTGCGGCTCGCAAGACAGGGGCGTGTCGTAGAGTGACGTTACTCGACGACACGCCCACCAGGCCAATGATAGCACGGTAAAATCTAGCCCTACCCCTGACCCTTCCCCTAAACCTAACCAGACCCACCCACAATGCGACACGCCCACTATAGGACACGCCCACTGGGTT
The DNA here is from genome assembly GCA_023101725.1 of Atherinomorus stipes. Lineage (NCBI taxonomy): Eukaryota > Metazoa > Chordata > Actinopteri > Atheriniformes > Atherinidae > Atherinomorus > Atherinomorus stipes. The sequence goes on from JALJCO010001079.1 coordinate 87,955, forward strand.
GCAAGCCGCAGATAGATACAGTTGCGCGGTTCAGTACAGTCAGCCATCTTCCTTCCGTGTTGGAAATTAGATGCATCGAAAAACTATTTAACACCAAATTAGTTTCTATAGTAACGATGGGAACATATCTAGCTTATAAATGCCTGTATTTGACTTTTGGAAACATTTGAAAAGCATGATACAGCTCCTTTAAAGTGTTTTACCTTTTTACAAACTTAATGTTTTGTTACTGTTTTGGCTCACAAAGAAATATCAGCTTTGTGTCAGAAGTGTCTGATCACACCAACAGACTTTTTAGTTGTAAATCCAAACCCTGCAGTCTATTGGAATCCATTTCAGTGGTCATAATCTTCATTTGGTAACTTGTGTGTGGTGGCTGCAGTGGCTCATTGTCAAAGATAACACCCCAAAAATTACATCTGTTTACAATACAACAGTTACATCTACAATTGTGAGATCTGTTATTGGATCCTCTGTTTGATTTGTGGATTCTAATTTGCTATTTCACTTTTAAACTGTTCTTATGCTGTTTAATTTGCTAATTTGAATGTGAGTTGTGTGTATGGGAACCCTTTTAAATGCTCTGCTGCTTTCTTGGCCAGGACACTCTTGGAAAAGAGATTTTAATCTCCTGGTTAAAGAAAGGTGAAATAACAAAATAAAATAAATAATCATTAAAGGCCCCAAAGAGATGTACAGCATCAGAAACGGACAGATAATGTGTCAGACACTGGTAGCATCATGACACCCAAGATCCTAAAACTTGTTGTAATAAATCATGGTTGCTATGGTGAAGCAAAGTAGAGATCATGTCAGATTTTACTGCTGTCAGAACCAGGGATGCTGCTGATTTATGATCTGGCTCTTTGGCTTTGTCAACACCAACACACAGGTATTTTTTTTTTATTTATCCATTTATTTCACAATTTTAGTTTTGTCCTGTTTTTTACAAGCAAAGACCAATTTAAGGACAACAGTGAAAACAAAGTTTCAGGGATGACACCCCTGTTGGGGAAGTACTTGACTTTTAAGCTGGATTCATACTCGTGCGGCATCTGCGTCCAGTCGGGTCTGTGTAGCTGACGCAGGGGCAGTGTGTGTTTTTACACAAGCGTAGGGTTACAGCGTAATGCTGCAGTTTCTTTTCGAGAACTGCAGGCTACAACAGGGCTTTTATGACCAGGAAACTCCACAGAGCGCAGTTCTTTTTTTTTTCCACCCCGATAGTTTGCTACAGCTGTGGCATGTATTTCCTCTTTTAGAGCAACAGTAGCAGTGGCATGCATTCATTCATTCATTCAGTCAGCTGCAAAACCCAAACATCCAGAGACACGTAACCACATTGACCAATCACCAGCGAGTTCTTCCTCTGTGTTCATGTAGCTGGGATACACGTCGGGTCTGAAGAGGTGCGCATCAGGCCTCTGCGGACCTACGCAGAGCCTACAGCAGTTATGCAGACGCAGACGACGTGTGAGTATAAATCCAGCTTTAAGATAACAGAACCAACTGGCAGCTTTCTCAGGGTTTGCAGGGGTTTGCAGCATTCAAAGATGATTATTTCTTCCTTTCTGTCTCAGTATAGTGGAACCAGCACAGTGGTCCAATGAAATGGACTGGTCAAAGTCTAACCATACCTTGACTCAGTTGTGCATGCAACTGTGATGGTAGATGGTGACGGTGAGCACTGATTATTGAGTTAGGTATAGTCTGGTGAATATTGCAGACTTATAAAACATGTAAACTTATTTAGCACCTTGGAAATTGGTACGTTTTGGGCATTTTTGTCTTTAGCTCAGACAGAATGGTTCTGCACATGTGTTTTTTTAGTTCTGGTACAGAAATGCAGGGAATGGAAACTGCCATCAGAGCTGCAACCTTTGTAGGATCACCGTGCATGTTACAGGCTGTCAGAGGAACCAACCAGAACACAAGTTATGTTGCACCAGAAAAGAAGACATGATTTAAGATTCTGATCAGGAACTTTCCTCTTTAACAGTGACAAAGCTGACCATCACACCAACGGAGAAGCCTATCTACTGTCTCTATCTGTACTTTAAGGTTTTTAAAGAAACCCAAACATGTGTAGATAACAGGGATGATTTTTAAATTATGCAAAAAACTCAGTGTTTAAACATTTCTGAACCTTTCAGGATGTTTTTTCTTGGAGCTGAACCTTTGGATAAGGCAGCTACACTCTCAAAAATAGAGGTACGAGACAGGAACATTTCTGTACCTGTAGGTACATTTTTACAAATGCTCTCTCAAATGTACAATATTGGTCTTTATGAGGCTAGAAGTGTACCTATATACTATGAAAAAGGGTCCAAAGTAATACAAAGTACAAATTTGTACCATTTCAACCCTAAGGGTACCTGCAGCATAGAAAAATGGCCGTAGCTTGTATAACAAATAGCAGTCCTTCTAAACAGTAGTATAATTAATTATATTATGATTTTCATAATAATCATAGTAATCATGGTAATAATTACATGTACAATTAAATATGTGTTTGGCCTAATACCCTTGTACCCTTTTAAGTACAAATTGGTACCTCTATTATTGAGTGTGTATATAAATCCTTGTACCCCTGCATGTATATAACGTCTCCCTGAAGAAGTTGTTTTGGTCATGTTTTATATTTCCATAATGAATAGAGAGTTTATAGTATTCTGTTCAAAGTTGTTTTTTCTTTTTAATTCTTTTGTGTAAACAAAAGAGTAAAAAAGAATGGTTTTGTCCATGTCCACTGTAATTTTAGGAGCAGTTTCCAGAAATCATAATCTCTATTGTGCAAAAAATCTTAAACCAACTCTCATTTCTTTATATTTCTACCATAAAAACAGGAAAAAGGTGCATTTATTTATTTTTTTAAGTGGGTAAACATCCATATAACTGCAGTATATGAGGTAAAAACAGTTTGTTGGCACAGTGCACACCATGCAGAGATATGCCAAGTTTTTTGCTGCTCAAATCCTATTTGCTGTCTGTCAAACTGTCTGACCTTTGCTGTTTTTCAGAGATGCATCTCAAGGAATAAATGATGTGTCTTTGTGACTGTCTGCAAGTCACAAAAGACCCTAAACATCCATTTTGATATAGGTTCTTTGCTAAAACAGTACTGAAACGTTCTGACTTTAAAACTGTGTTTCTGACTCGTAGCAACTTTTATCAAATCAGACAAACTGAATTTGTAGAGCACTTTTCATGCACAGCAGCCTTACATTACAGCTGAGTTTCACTTTATGCACCCCATTACATGCCAGCAAACAGATTTCAATTCACTTCATCTTGGCTGATTAAGCAAAGAAAAACAGGACAACATTGTCAGAGGAAGACAGGAAAAGAAGGAGAGAAAGCAAGAGGTAAGACTGACTTTTACTGGCTGGAGAGATCTTGGAGAAGAGACGGGATTAAGATGGATGATGGATTAGCTGTCGTCGGGCACCTCACTGAGAACATCTGCCAAAGTTTCATAATGCTGCTTCAAGTTCTCTGTTATGTAGCTCAGTTTTAAAGGTGATAGCTACAACTTTTTAAGTTTTTAAAAATAAGGGTGAAGACAAAAAATAAGGGTGAAAGTAAAGGGGCTCAAAAGCCCTGTGGAGCCGCTTTCTCCCTTGACATGTTAGTTAAATGTTTGCTAAGGGTAGGGATGTCATGCTCGAGCCCGTCTGCTCGACTCCGCCTCGATCTTATGAACCAGAAGTCTCGCTACCGCTGTTTTGGTGGAAGTGTCAGCATGCCAAAAGCCACGTGACCACACAAACCAAGGCCTCGTTACGTCACCCACGAGTGTCGAGCCGAAATCTTGAAGAGACTGGGTTTATTAATCTGTCAATGCTTAATACAGGTTCCAATCGCTTGGGAATTTATTTAAAAATAGTTAATTTATCACAGAGGATAGTTCCAAGATATTAACCACAAAGGAAACACTAACTGAAGGTTGGCAATGTATCTTTTATTAAGGCCCGTTCAGATAGAACGCGGCAAGCACAAGAGGACGGCGGCAAACCCATTCATTGTGTATGTGGTAGCGGCGCGCAAGGTGGGCGCATGCCCGCGCGGTGGCGCTCACGCCGCTGCGCTCGAATTGAAAATTTTTCAATTCGGGAACAGCGCACTGTGATGACATCCTAGCGCGTCCAATAGGAGAGGCCAGTTCAGGGAAAAAAGAGATCCTTGTTCAGCCTGAAGTAAACCTGGAAGAGGTCTGTGTAAAAGAATGCAGCTCCCGGACGAGCCTGAACCCCCCCAAGTTCTGCCTTGTTATCAGGATCAGGTGGACCCCCACCCTTTTATCTGCTGCTGATCTTCTCCTCCTCCTCAGGAGAAAAGCTCTTCGCTGCGACGATGAGAGGTACATCTCTCACAACGAAGCGTGCCGGGAAGAAAACACTTCCTGGTCTGTTGCTTAGCAACGCGTGCCTGACGTGCTCGATGCCGCTGTGCTCTTTCGCCGACTCTGCGCCCTACCCCGCGGTGAACGCAGCGAAAAACGTGTTCTATCTGAAAAGGCCTTTATACACACATCGGGTCTGTACCCCCCCCGTTTCCAGTGGAACAACTGGGGACTGCCAAGAAAGGAGACGCTTTCAGATGCTTGTGTGTTTTCAGCCACACAATGTTAGGCACGTCATCAAGCTGGCTAATGCTAACCTGCTAACAATAGTCCGCCAGCTACTACTCTGTTAAACTTTGTAAACCGGATAAACGCCAATGCCAAGTTTTCATTCCAGACTGAAGTGATACTAAGGAAGAAGTGGATCAAAACGACCGATTCGCCGCGGTGAAGGACTGAACTTTATAGTAAAATGACACACGTTTGTTTGTAGCCGGCAGTCTGCACAGTCGTATTGGCAGGCTAGCATTAGCCAGCTCGATGACGTGCCTAACTTTGTGCGGCTGAAAACACACAAGCATCTGAAAGCGTCTCCTTTTTTTGGCAGTCTCCAGTTGTTCCACTGGAAACAGGGAGGTACAGACCCGATTTTCAGATGTTTGTGTGTTTTAAGACGCACAATGTTAAGCACATCAGTAAACGCTAGCTGGCTAATGCTAGCATGCTGTGAAGTGCCGGTGTCGTGCGGTGTTGTGCCCCACCGACGACAAACAAACGTGTGTTTTATTATAAAGTTCGGCCCTTCACCGCGGCGAATCGATCGCTTTGATCCAGCTTTTGATCCAGTATCACTTCAGTCTGGAATGAAAACTTAAATATGTTTGGAGTTTATACAATTTAAACAGTATAACAGAGCAGAAACGGCTGATGTTAAATGGCCCGGAAGAGGAAGTGACCAAATACCGGGAAGTTCCGGTAAGCGTGATAATCCCCTGTTGCTGCAGCATCTGTACAGAGGAGTGTGTGGACATGGCGTCGGAGCCAGCAGTAGTGGAATGAGGATTTACTGAGGTAATCAAATCTCTCCACAAATATGATGTCACCAAGCACTTGAAATCAACTTTAAATCAATTTCAAGCACAGAAATCAACTGATAGATCGCATAACGGCACCTGTCGCAGCAGCCAGTTATGCTGAAGAGAAGTGGCTTTATTTTAATGCTGCACATTTATCGTCCGCTATTCTTCTCTCTACACTGAAAAAAGGGAAATTCCAGATCTTTGGATTTACTGTAATACATTTAGTCCATTTTACACAATTACTTAATGTTCCCTCTGTAAACATGAATTCATCATGTTTATTTTGCATGTTTAGAAAAAATAGTGCATTTACTAGATATAATCATGTTGACTGAAAAGGTTTCAATAGAACAACTGAACACAATTCTTTCATGTTTGTTCACCACCTATACCTCCAAGTTATAATGTTACCCCAGTGTGAGAGGCCACCAAGGCTTCTCTTGACTGACTGGTTAGTGTGCATGACTCTCATGTGGGAGGTTGGGGTTCCAAACCCTGCCCAAGTCGTCCTGTATCTCATCCCCTTTGTGATAAGGCAGATGTAGTCTGGTTTTGCTGTTATTGGTCAAGATATGTGGTGATAATGCTCATTGAAAAAAGTGAAATTGCCTGTTTGTTAAATTTTCTCAACATATTTTCTATGGCAGAGGTGCCTAAACTTCTGCCTTCAAGGGTCAAAGTGAAAATATATCAGTGACTCTTGGGCAAATCAGAGATTTTAAGGGTGAAATTCAAATAAATGTAAAGCAAAGTCATTTTAATTATTCTGCAATATTTATTTTTTGCATCAGAGCAAATAACACGCTGCATAGAAGCACTGTTGTGGCAAAATAACAATGAAGCCATAGTAAGAAGGACAACAAACAAACAAACCGCAACCAAATATGATTTTTCAAGTTGATATTGTAGCGATTGCTGTGATTGGTTCCTGATAGATGGACTTGTTTGCATATTTCCCATCATGCCTTGCAGCACCTTTTATTCTTTGCTTCACCATGACTTAAGTCCATGTAGTCCCATGACTGGATCCGCATCTGGAATTATTTAGCCCATTTGTCGATACCCACATGTGTGCACACCAATATATTATTAATTACTGAAATGGTGGAAACTGCACTACTAGTGTCACACATTTATCAACGATGTATCAATGTGGGCTGGAGGTTATATGATTGGGGAGATGTGAGGGGTCAGTCCTTAGATACTACTGTCCTGCATAGGGCTAGGCGATAATGGCCAAAATGAAATATCACAATATATTAAGCAGTTCACCTCGGTAACGATAAATGGACGATAAACCTACCTATAAACCAGCCAAAACAGACAAAAACTACTTTTATTTTCATTATATCAAAACAGATATTCTGCCTTAACTGGAACTTCACGTGACTTGTTTGGCAGAAAGATTAACAGGTTCCTTGATAAACACCCAGTAGATCAGGGATCCCCAATTCTGGTCCTCGAGGGCCGGTGTCCTGCAGGTATTATGAGCTGCCCGGCTGAAACACACCTTGTGACATGTTTGCTAAGTTACCCACTAAGTTACCCACTGTGCTAAGTTCACAAGTTTGCTAATTACCCACTGATTGGAGTCAGGTGTGTTGCAGCAAGGGAGCTCCTAATACCTGTAGGACACCGGCCCTCGAGGACCGGAATTGGGGATCCCTGCAGTAGATGTTTTGGACATATAAGTACTGTGAAACTGAAATACAAACATGCAAATATACAAATGAATGAATGAATTATCAAATATTAAATTGATTAAATCAAATGAGTGAGATTCTTATTTACATATGTGCAAATATTACTTTGTGTCCATGAAAACCAGTGCTCAGTCCCCCATAAATGCACACGACTACCGATTAGCATGAATGCTAACTTAACATTGAAAAACCCATAGACAGGCTAACGCAATTAGCATCACTACCGTTGTCAAAACGTTTAACACAAACAGTGTTCCTTCAAACGTTTATCAATTTACACTGACATCAAAGAAACGTCACTGATCTTTTACAGACATATGTTGTACAGAAAACATGCAAAAGATGATGAAAATCACAAAGCTCCAGTGTAGGAATGTCATATTACAAGAAACTACCAGTGTTGCCAACTCTTTGAGAAGAGGAGTCGCCATTGGCTGACCCAAAAGTCACCAGAAGTCGTCAAATGACATCACCGATTCATGCACAATATCTTGCACATGTGCAGAGAGTCATGATATTTTGCATTTAATTTTAACATAAGATCATGGTGATTTACAAGAGTACTGAAGAGGTGACAGACATATTTGAGTCATGGTGCAAAGATGACCCAGTTGTGCCCACAAGGCATCATGGGAAATAATGTAGATGAGGAGGCGTGGTCGGGCATACTATTGGCTCAGGAGGGCTGCTGTCTGCAAAAGAACAGCGGAAGTAGTGAGTGAGTGCCGGGAAACAGGGAAGGGAGGGGCTGACAGAAGGCAGCTCCTGATGAACAGGTGGAGCGATATAAACTTGATCTGTCTCCATGATCACCAAGAAAAGTCGCTAGATTTGTCGCTAGTCGCTTTTTTGAAAATAAGTCGCTAGAGGGGTCTGAAAAGTCGCTAAATATAGCGACAAAGTCGCTAAGTTGGCAACAATGGAAACTACGGCAACTTTGAGAGAACAAAAATGTCCTGTGTGGCAATTCCACTGCTGGCTTTCTTAAAGGGGCCGCAGCACCGAACAGGGTTATCGCTGTAAATGTCGGTGTCGGTAAATTTTCGGTTTATCGCCCAGCCCTAGTCCTGCAGGTATTTAATGCCCCCCTGCTTCAGCACACCTGATTCAAATTAATGCATGAACAGCGTAACAGGTTCTGAACTATGACTCACTAACTAGAGTCAGGTGTGTTGAAGCAAGGATGCCTAAAAACCTGCAGGATTGTGGCTTTGAGGATTGGATACCCTTGATGTAATGTGAAAATAATGTGTAGAGTATAAGTGACCAAATGGTGTTGGAGTGAAAGTTGTTGGATAATCAGGGATAAAATGATGAAATTGTGAAGGTTTAAAATGTTACAAGAACTCAAATTACTTCATCAAAATATATTTTAATCACTCTGTATCAACATGAAATATTCAGGTTTATTAAATATGAATAATTTGTGTGAATTTAACTCAATTTTTAGGGTTGCTGCCAAAATTATCTGTGTGCAACCACTGTCCAATACTGAATTTAGTAAATCCAACAGGTTCTTTTTTTCAGCGTACCTGCTGCAGTTGCTGTCTCTTTATTTGCCGGATGCATTTCACACAGACTTTTTCTCTTCTGGTTTTGTCTACAGCGGCGCGCCTCCGCCACACGTGCACACCCTCTCACTCACGTGCACACACTGAACTGCCTGGACCACACAAACGTTATCTCACAACACTATAATAAGTTTTCAAGTTGATGTGCAATCAGAGCCAGAAAAAATATGATTTAACTGTTTACTCCATTGTTTAAATTCTGTGTCCATCTCTTCTGGCGCAGAAATAAGGATGTCCATCTTGGTCTCGCAGAAGAGGTCAGATGGTATGCGACATGCCCATATAGACAGCGGTTGCTTCAACACAGATCGGATCTGTATCCGATTTAATACCACATGTGAATGTGGCCTGAATCCAAACCAAAAATGTCAGATTCAATGTGACTTGCGCAGTTCACACAGTCAGAAGCAGATCGGATATCTACCTGCAGTGTGAACACACCCTTTGATTGGCGATAACCTTATTTAGAGAAACTAGGTCAAACTGTTTGTGGCTAGCAGTCAGAGTTTGCTAAAGGCTATCTGTTAGCATCATGGGCACTTCAGTGAACTAATTTATCAGACAAGACAGCATTTAGAAAACAAACTTGCAGGTTTGAAATTTTGCAGTGCCGTCTTCATTTACTCTTCACCAGTCACAAATGTACTTATATTTACACATCTCCATAAATCTCACAAGCACTTTCTTTAATTTGACACCAAATTTATTCAAATAGGCCTAGCGGTTGCAGAGATACACTCATTTTAATTGAAGTATGCAATTTCGAGAGAAATGAGCTTAGGGTTCAAAGGGTTAAGAAGTAACGTAGAGAAATGAGGATGCATCAAGACCTCTGCACAGCACTGTATGTGTTGGTGTGCACGAGAGAATGTGTGTTTTAAACAGAGCGATGGTGTTTGTGTGTTTTCATTTCCCTCCCAGCAGTGGGTCTGTCCAGAGGCCTTGTCCTCCAGCAGTAATTTGATTGTGGCTGAACGAGGGAGACGTAATTGTCTGCAGCAGGTCATCGCATGCCAAACAAAGTGTGTGTGTCTGTGTGTGTTGTGTAGTACTCTCCAGTATTCTCCGTCAGCTTTGCTCGGCTCTCCTCTCCTCTCCTCTCCTCTCCTCTCCTCTCCTCTCCTCTCCTCTCCTCTCCTCTCCTCTCCTCTCCTCTCAATGTCAGGAGAAAGCTGACAGTTGGACCTGATGCAGCATTATATTTTCAGCTCTATGGAAATGTGCACGCTCTTATTTACAGTTTGCGTGAGCACACACTCCCACATCCTGCTGCCACTCACATTCCTGCCCTCATGCCCTCTCGCTGCAGCCAGATGGGCATGCAGGCACAGCGTTGGAAAACAAAGACAGGCCAAGCCAGACTGACAAGTGAACAGAACAGATCAGCATTTTAACTTTTTTCTTTCTCTCTCTCTCTGTTTTTTTTGTTTGAGTCCCAAGCTTGATGACCTTTGACATGTACCCAAACTCATCCATTCCTAAGGTCACATCCAGACACAGCAGCCCAGTGTCCACCATTTTCAGATCATCTGACATCTATTCCCGAAGGCCCTCCTCTCTGTCTGACTCCCTGTCACTCAAACAGTATTAAACATGAAGACCAAGGAAGAGAAAAGTTGGGGTTGAACTTGATTCAAATCATTGTAAATAAAAAAACAAACATGGTATGCCCGTCCAAAGAACACAAAGTCATCTCCTGGATTTCACTAAACCAACAGGTAAGAGCCTTCTGCTGGACAATTACCCTCACCAAAAAGAAGTATTCCTTAAGTACATGTCATTAAGTATACTCAAGTATAGTAAAGTATATCCCCCAAGTGTACTTTTATTTACCAAGTACACTGATACAAATGTACTCGCAGTATACTAACAAGTATACTTCTTGGGACTAAATTGGTCCACTTTAAGTATTGAAAGTACACTTTCAACTATACTGAAAGTAATCTTCTTGTTATACTGTTAGTTTACTCCTACAAAAACTTCAAGCTTACTTTTACTTTTAGAAAGTACACTTTTAAGTATACTAAAGTACACTTTTAAGTAGACTAAAAGTAATATATATGATATGAACCGGGGGTTTTCAGAGTGTGAGCGAGCTAGCACCTAAATCTTACAAGATAGGATTTCAAAACATGATAGTATGTACATATTGCAGTATGCCACAAAGAAACCAGTATGTGTAAAAATGTACTATGAATGTACTACTATTAAAGCATATCGTTCAAAAGTTTAAATATAAGTATTGGCTGAATATACTTAAACTTCTAGTATATTTATTAGTAAATGGAAAGTACATAAACAGTAAACTGAAAGTATACTGTCATATTTAAAGTTTAAAATTAATATACTTCAAGCATACTTGCATATACTACTTTTTGGTAAGGGTACTACATGGAGGATGATCTTTCATCTGGTAACAACTTATTTAATCTTAACTAATACAGTACAATGAGCAGCTTCTCAGTAATCATGTAGGAGGACACATTCTGTGCTTTAGGAAAGTATGCTAGTCCGTTTCAGGAGGGTCAAATTACTGGCAACAAGCAAATAGAGCATCTAAAAAGATTCCTGAACTAAAATTAGTTTAAGAACTGTCCACCAATCCGTCTTTAATCAGTGATTAGTGATCCTTTATCTTCTCATCAATGTGCAGCGAGATACTGTATGTGCAATACATGTTAGCAGATGCCAGGAAACGTCAATGCTAACATGTAGCATTGCAACATGACAGGAGAAACTCAGCTAAAAGACTCCATTAAGCATTGGCATCAAAACCAACCACAGTTCAAGCAATTATACTGTATGGGAATGTAAGAATAACATGAGAACGGCACTGTGCACCTTAGAGCTCCTGCTAATTTCTCAACTTCAAGCAAACCACACAAACAAGGTGTGACATGAGAGCAGAGACTCTGCTGATAACAAACATGGCTGTCTCATCAGTGTGGGACAGAAACTGTGGGAGCTAGCAGCCAATCAGAAATCTCTCTAAAAAAGCTCCACTAATGTGTTCTCCTATGACTCTGCCTTTGTTTGAAATTAATCATGAAGGTCCTGCTGGTTTCCATGGAGATGAAGGGGGTTTGTAGTGAAGTATTCACTCTTCTTATCATCACTTATCACTCTTCTGTGTTGGGCTTCACTTCTTTCCAAGGTGAATGCTGGACTATCCCTGGATACTCCTGACTCTAACCATTGATAGAGGCGTCCAGCATCATCATCATCATCATCATCATCATCATCATCATCATCATCATCATCATCAGCCGATGTAACACCTCTATTAAAACACCTGGAAAACTGCTCAGCTTAACTTTTTACCTTCTGCTGTAGCACAGTTACTCATCACACATTACTCATTCCTAGGATTGCGTCATTCATTCCTACATAAATTGGGATGCTGTCTTCTGGTTTTCACTGGAAGTAATGGGAATAAGGTGGAGTGGTGGGTAGAGAAGCAGGCGGAGAGGCAGGGTCACAGCATGTGCGCTGTTATATTCAGTTGTGACTTGGTCCACATAATGAATTGATATTTAATCAGTTAAAATGTGTCATACGGAAGTGGTTACTTGACCTTTACATTATACGTACATACTTAAAAAGTTATATTTGTCTGGTATAGATCACTGGAAAAAAATAGACTATAATAACTTTAATGTTTTAATTAAAATGAGAATAATAATTTTGTAAAAATGTGCATTCCCTCCAATATTGCAAGTTCTGTGCAACTGCAGTCAATCAAAATGATTACATACAGATTTTTCTTTAAGTATTATATCTGTAAGTACAACGACGTACTGCACCACACGTTTCCTTTAAATCATTCCATTGAAAAAAGAAAACCCAACTCATTAATTGAGATTGTCCAGTATTTAGTGGGCAAACCCCCCTTAATATCGTTCCCTGAACAGAATGTTTTGAGTACAAAACTTGCACTTTAAAAAAAATTTTTCTTTCCCCTCTAAATGGCACAGTATAGCAAATAAATACTGTATCTCTCATAAGCGCAAAAAAACCAAACAATCCCAGGGGCCTGTGTGAGCCAGTTTTATGTCCCTACTTATGTCAAAACCAAAGTCGCCCTTGCTGTGTTGCCTTAAAAGTTAATAAAATACTGAAAAAGTTTAGTTCTCTTGGCATTAGATATCACTAAAACCCTATTTTTAACCCATGATTAAAAATCACAAAGCTATGTGACAACAATTTGAACCACCATACTATGGCCAGCAAATATTCATAATATTTCTTTTAGGTTTCATTCCCTTTATCTTCCATAGTGCAGATCAAAAGCACAGTCTTCTTCTTTGCTGGTGCTGATTTCTCTTGTAGCTTTTTCAAAATTAGGCACTGTATTTAATCACCATTCCCTGATCTTCCATCCACGTCTCCAGGTCAGTGTTAGTCGGAATCTCTGAATTCCGATTTCCACCAAAAATAATTTCTTTTAAGTGTGTAGGGTAAACTCCTCCTCTCCTAAACATCTGAATTGAAAATCTGTATTCTGTGCACATACAGGTCTGAAAAATCCCAATATGAGTCACATCAATAGAAATAAATGCAGATTAGAGTGATTTCAGCCTGGTAGTGTGAATGTAGCCGTATTCAGTGGGATGTGAAGGAAGGAGTATGTTCAATGAGAGGAGCTGAGATGGGAGGCTTTTAATAAAATAAGGCAACCAGACCTGGGAGCTGTCAGTTTATACAAACCAAGCATCATCATCTGTCTTCTTTTGTTATATTTTATTGCTTTGTAGTAAGAACTCTGACACATGAGCATCAAAGAGTTCATGATGACCACTTAAATCTAATTCGAGGCATGACATAATGTGACATTGTGTTTTTATCCTGGACAAAGGCCCTTCCTCTTCCATCCTCCATCCTCTCTCCAGGTGTGTTGTAGGGATGGAGATATTGTTTTTCTGAGTCACAAGGAGGAACTAAGAGACTGAAGGGGTAAAACATCAGTAACTAGAAAAGGACTCAGAGAGCGCAGACCTCCACCAAGCAGCACGACTTCCTTATTTTTGTGTGTTCTGGATCATAGAACCCGGAATTTTCTCTGGATCAACTTTCGAAACATTATAGAACTCATTGAGATCCTTTCTTGTGATTTTTTACCAAACAGTCAGGCCATTGTGTGGAGTTATGTGGAAAAATCCCCAAAATGTGGCCTATTAGGGTGATGTTGATGTAAGACTGTTTAGGCGTTGGTAAGGAGGTTTGATGTTCACCATGGGGTGTCGGTCAGAACGCACAGGACTCGCTTGTACAGTTAACTGTCTTCACTGGTCACTTTTAATCACAACAGCACAGTAATGCAACAAATGACAGGCTTACAGGTGAGGAATTCCAGGCTAGTTAAGGTGAGTGCCTGGATGTAAGTGAGTGTGGTCTATAAACACAGAAAAACAAAGCCATGAGAAACATTCGTTCGGCAAATAAACACATTCAAGGTATTAATTATTCTAATAAACCCCTTACAGTTAGGACTAAATGTGCATATATGTTCAAGGCTAACAGTTACAGTAACTGGCATGTAACAGGTCAGCTACTGCAGCTTAATAGCATAAAAAGGCACATGGCGAACAGAGGAACACTTCTGAATAAGCAAATCAGCTAAATAACATTAAAGGCTAAATAAAAATCCTGTTCAGGCAGAAATACAACTAGTTACAGACACACACAGTTCACCATATTCAACTGGCTAGAAGTCTTTCCAACGGTCTTCTCTCCTCATGCTCACTGCTGCCCATAAGTTTCATTTCTGCATCCTGACATCATGAGCTCAGTCCCGCAGCTGCACGCTTCTGCCACAAGGGGGCACTCACAGTTCATCAATAGCCTTTCCTACATGGCTGATCTCACAATGATACAAAATCCTTAAAAACATTCCTGGATCCAGAGGGTGATCCGGATCACCACCAAAATTTAATGGCTTTGTCCTTGGGCTGAGGCACAAGGCTGGTGAAAATTTCAGGTCAATCCGTCCAGCAATTTTTCTGTAAATTTGCTGACAGACAGACAGACGGACAGATGGACAAACCAATGCTACCGAAAACATTACCTCCTTGGCGGAGGTAATAATAATGATATAACCTTTAGGTTCCTTAATATTTGCAGCGCTTAAAGGAGTGATGACATAGCAGTTAAAAACTAGTTTATGTTGTTGGCATTACTGCACATGTAAATATTCCAAAGAAAAAAAATGCATTTTTTACAGCGGGGTATTGTTTTGAAATGCCAGACCTCACTTCCTCATTGAAAGACTTGGGTGCAGTAATGATATGGAGCTTTACCCGGAGACCAAGTTGACTTCATTTTGATTGGCTACACCTTATTTGGCTATGACCTTATTTAGAGAATCTAGGTCAAGCTGCGGTCGGACTTTGCTAAAGGCTAACTGCTAGCAACATGGGCACTTCAGACAGTGAGCTACGTTTATCAGACAAGACAGCATTTAGAAAATAAATAAACTTACAGGTATTGACAAGGTTGTGGCCCCCTCCCTCAGTGTTGCTGCAGAAGTTTTCTTTTACAGTAAATCCATTTGTTTAAAAACCCAGACCTGACTGCACAGAAGTTACTACTAGCTCCACACACGCAGCTGAATCAGATACGGAGGGGGGACTGGGGGAAGCGAAGCGGAGGGTGCATAGACCATTAGGAGAGAGAGGGGGGGGGTTGCTTGATAGTGTGCTCTCATTGGAGCAATTGAATTACGTAGAATGATAGAAGTATGTAGAATGATAGCCTGCTGTCTGATTCAACCGTTTCTGAACAGAGAGACAAAGCTGACAGACCATAAACAGGGACTTTGATTCTCACTCTAGACATTCACACGGTCTCATCAGTGCACAACAGATCATATTATACCCCCAAAACCCAAGAAAAGTGAAATTTGATGTCATGGTACCTTTAAATCCTCAGAAAAACTTTCCCAGTTCAGAGGAATCCCTCTTTTTTGCCAGCAGTTTGTTGACAGAATATTGCACCATGGATTTAGCTTCTTGTTGTTGTTTTAATGGTTGTTATATTGTTACTGTTAACTTTGTCAAATGGCTGTATGGCAAATGGCACGTACTGTATAAGAAACTATGAAAAACATAAAATGGCATCTGACGTGCTATGTATAAAAATGACATAAAAACAACAAATTAAGACCACTTAAAACAAATGAGATTAAATAAAAAATCGCCTACTTCCATACTTAATACTCAAAATCCCAAATTGAGTACACTAACCATACTATGTACTCAATGGCTCAGTACGTGGTTTTCAAGTTCGCAGTGTTGTCCCAAATCCCATACTCCCGTGTGGAGAACTCACTGCAGCGCAACGTCGACTTCTTTGGAAATATTTGACCGGCCTACAGCCACAGTGCACTGCCGCCACCTTTGAGTGTAATTTCTCATCACAAAAACATGAACATCTTTCATGAAGCCTTACGCCGGAATCGGCGCCGGCAAATCAATGTCTTCTTGCTATTGGCTTAAACTGCCTTTTTTCTGCTCGTGATGAGTGCGGTGAAGGTTTTCTTCTTTATCTTCGTCTTCAGTTTTATGGCAGTTTGTTAGCCATTTCAGGGAGCATTACCGCCACCTACTGAACCAAATTCGGGACAAGAGAGTGCGATGAGTGTCCACAGTCACCCACTCAAAATCTTGACGGGTTTGAGTACATAATCTGGGTACTTTTGCATACTCAATTTTCACATACTGTACTATGCATACTGTTTTTCATTTTGATGCAGTATACTCAAAATATTGAGTATTGAGCATGGAAGTAGGTGATTTGGGACACAGCATAAGTCTCACTGAGGTTGAAAGCAAAGGCTATTTAAAAAAATGGACATAGTATCGGGTCATGTCTGAAGAGGGAAAAGTGAAGCCAGTTGGGCGTTTCCCACCGTCGCTATCTTGCCGTGTCGCATGTGTTGTTTCGCCCGAAAAATACTAAAACGGGCAAAGACAGGGCCGCTCCAAGCTGCGGGGCAAATGATTGACAGCCAAGCTAAATGCTTACCAAGCTAATCCGAGGTGAACTGGTGGTCTAAAGGTAAGGCACAGTCAGACTTGCTGTAACCAGCCTATAACTGCCGTTATACAACTCTGCTACAAGCTGAGGCCTTCCTGGGAGCAAGCAGGGAGCTAACTTCTAGCCTCCACGGCTAAAACCAGCACCCAGTTTGCTGCCTGTCAATCAAAGAGATACACCCCTAATTATGGGTAATTTTAAGATTAAACATCTAAGCGGATGACTTTAAAAAAAAAATTCACCCTCCACACAGTTGACATGAAGGCAAACTTGACCTATTGAACCTTAAAATGATTTTTTGAACCAGGCTGTAAACATGTTTATTTCTGCTGTGAAGTTGGTCTTTTTAACATAAGAGTCTGTGGGGATTTGCTGTGTTTTGAAGCCAGCCCCTAGTGGATGAAGAAGGAACTACAAATATTTAAGATCACCTTCAGGCTTCACTTTTCTCTAGCGGCGTTTGCTCCTTGGTTGAAAGCCAGATAATAAAAATGGGTTTTAAGAGGAGTTTTAGACATGAACAGTGAAGGGGCCACACTAATGTGCAGAGGCAGGTTATTCCACATCGGGTGTTGGCTTTGGCCATTCAGCAGACACAGGAGACACAGAACAGAGAAAACCTCGCATGACTCGTCTCAGATGACAAAAAAAGTCAAATGCTTGTGACTGCTATCTGTTTGTGTTTTTTTAATCTGAGCATAAAATTAGAAAAATGACTGAGTTCATTATGAGATTTGTCATTTTGGTTAATGAGGAAAAATAGCATAAACCAATGTCTTTTTTTTTTTTTCCTTTCTGAGGGAATAAACACGAGCATACATGGACCAAACTGGAGGCTGCTGCAGTTTAGCTCCGTAGTATGACAACACTTCTAATCCACCAACAAATCCTGAAATCTGCTTCTACATTTTGTTCCTCGTGAAGTTCCCCGTCTGTCCTCTCTGTTCCCCCTTTTAAACAGATGTTAACATCACTCAGCAGAGGGAGAGAGGCAGTTACACAATCAGCGACACCATCATTTATTATTTAAACCTTCTGACATCCCGTTGGGATCTTATTTAGCCTTGTTAACCTAAATGAGTTTCTGCAAACAAACAGCTGAGCTGTGCACAAAACTGAAAGTTCCCTCAGTGAAATAATTACTAAATCTAAGTTGCATTGTGTATAAATAACCAATTTTCCATTCATGCTCAAGTTTAAATCAGACTTATGGTGAATGTGGAGTGAAATTAAAAGGGAGATATAGTTTCCAGAGAATGGACGAATGTGATATGTTCGACTGTGAGGGTGCAATGTCACGAGCAGTCTTCCTGTGTTGATTTTGTGTTATGAGCCGAGGTGATGGGGGAGTGTAAGACAGACCAGAACATGGAGTTACTGCTCGACAAAACACGAAGCAAAGAACAGAGTATAATGAACAGTCGGCACGTATTCAGCAGCGACGCTCACAGAGGAGCACAGTGTGTGTGTGGTTAATATTCAGTGAAACAAACACTAAATTGTATTTCAATTTTTTGACCTGCTGCTAATTTTGTCAGTTATTACAGCACATTTAGTCTCTGTGGTTGCACCTTTTTCTAACACATAAAAGTTTCAAATCAAGTCTGTGATATTTTGTTTTTTTCATTTGGCAGCAGACAAAAGTAAAACTACATCTTTTTTTGTTATAAAAATCACAGGTAGTTTTTTTTTTTGGTAGGGATGCACAATAACCATTTTTTAAAACAGATACCGATAACCGATGATTTTCAGCTCCTAAAGGCCAATACCGATAACCGATACTGATAACACACATACATACCTAATTATACCAAATCAAAAATTCAAACTGTATGGGGAATAAGTTATCGGGGCGAGTTGTAATGATATCAGACTTATCGGAATGATGTAATCATTTCCTGTTATTGGCCCGATAATTATCGTGCATATCTAAATAAAAATGTGCAAATGAATCTGGTAGCCGATACAAATTATGAGGAAGCAGCACATATGAGAAGAAATTACATAGCACAACAAAAAAATTATCGAAGGATAGTCATTTACACAAATTAAATATCGTAATTTTAAATGCTATAATAATAATAATAATAATAATAATAATAATAATAATAATGCACTGGTGAAGTGACTAGATTGTTTCTTAAAGTTATGTTTACATCATGTTTTCCGTCTCTTGGAGGCAGTCCCAAAGACTGGGTTTGTGTGCTCTGGTAAAACACATTCAGCTGTTTTATTAACTGAATTTATTGATGGCTGTTATTTTAGTTTATTTTCATGACCACACACACTTTGTACACACACAGACACTCACTTTGTGTAAGTGTACACTCCGTGACTCCCTCTGATATTCTGGCCCTGACGTCTCTTCTTTCTCCTTTCTCTTCTCCTGGATCAGGAAAGCAAGCCTAACTGGAGTTATCATCTTCTGCAGATGAAATGAAGAGGAGCAGGACTAATGGATGGGCCATTTATTATTTATTATTGATGGCTGTTTTATTGATTGAATTTATTGATGGCTTTTCTCTTCTATTTGATGACTATTATTATTTTAGTTTATTATCATAACCTGAACCTGATCAGAATTAAAGTTTTTTCACTTTTTCTTTTGCCTCTTAACTGTACATGAACCACACAGGGGTTTTGATTTCTTTATTTTACATTAGTATGTTGGATTGTACAATATTATACGCAAGTTCACAGGGTCCGACCTAAATGAATAATGAATAAAATATATGAAACGTGCTCCTGCTTTCATTGATCACCGGGTTGTGGTCAGTTTTGATAAGAGGCCGGCGTCTCGGCGATGTCTTGCCAACGAGCAAACGCTCTCCATGCAACGTTTTGCCAATGTCTCGTCAATGAGCAAACGCTCCCCATGCGACGTCTTGGTGACAGAACTTGATGCGTCGGCAAGACGTGCGTGTGCTATCTGGGTAAATGTTAAGGGCTAGCATGTGCTGCGTCTTTTTAACATCAGATATTTATGTGAATATAAGTCTGATTGACTTCTATCTGCACAGAGCTACTCATTTTGTTCTTTTATATTGTTGTACTGCAAAATTACTTGAAGATAAGGTCGTGTCATCAGCACTTTAAAGGTACAGTGTGTAAGAATTACCGATATCTAGACTTGTAGTCAAGACTGCCTAAACTGATACCAAGACACTACCAAGACCAAAGAGTGTCAAGACCAAAAAAACTAGAGATGTCCCGATCAGGTTTTTTGCCCCCAATTCCGAGTCCGAGTCATTCGAATTTTGAGGATCGGTCCCGATCCAATACTTCTATAAAAAAATAAAAATTGAAGAAAAAAGGCAGAAACAGTGTTTCCCCTACGGCATGCTGTAGCCGTGGTGATACCACTGGTCAAAGAGGGGGGTCATCAACACACTAGCCTGATCTGATTCTGAATCGTATTTAATGTAAATTATTGCTTGAAGGTGGAATTGGGGAGTCAAGAGATGTCACATTTTCTATAGCTATTTTTCCTTTTATATATTCTTATTTTACTTTATGACACGTGGTCTCATCTGATCAGTTACATTCTTTCAATCACATTTTTAAAACAACATATTTAGCATTTCTACACCAACTAACATCAAAATAATGACTTGATCATTTATGAATGTCTGTGGAAATCATAAAGGAAACTATTTGGTCATTTCTCCATTCCTCAAAAGCATGGGAACGTTTGGTTCTTCATCTGTTGGACAGCAAATGAAACCAACACTGTAGATTTTAAATAAACTGTGAAAAAACAGATAATGTAATGTGTGCTTTGATTTTACCCAGTTATGTAATGGCAAACAAACTTTGCTGAGGAAAATATATCGAGATAAATATTGCATCATGAGGTTCATATCGTGATGATATCATATCATGAGATGTTGATATCGTTACATCCCTAGTGGTGACACTCCTGCGTAATGTTTCATAATGGATGTGCTGCACTGCTGAAAGATCACATCAAGAGGAGGTTCAGAATGGAGAGTTTTAAGAGACCACGAATATTTCCTGGGCCATTACTGACTGATATACTGATAGATTTCCCTGCAGAGACTTTCACAGTTACCAGAGAGGCAGGGGATGGGCTCGACCTATTTTCAGGATGCACTGTTCTCTTCCTTAAAGGTAGAGTCCGAAGTCTCCCCACTGTTTCTGTTTGCAAACAGCAGCATTCAAACTTAGCGCTCCTCCCTCTCAGGCTAATGGCCGCCTCGTTCTTCAAAGTATTCAGCTTCAAGTCTCTCCTTCAGAGCTCAGAAGCGGGTAAAAGCCAAACTAATATCGGCCCTGGTTTTCCAACTTGCCTTATCTAAAGCTCTTACCTTTTCTTCGGTGCATCCACCGTTTCTTTCTTTCTTTCTTTCTTTCTTTCTTTCTTTCTTTCTTTCTTTCTTTCTTTCTTTCTTTCTCCTTCGAGAGTTCGAGTGACTGGCGTCTGCTCCAATCATGAGCTTATTCCCACACAGCGTCATGTCCTGAGTTCTGTCATTGGCTGGTGATATAAAAAGAAATCTCCACCCAGAAACGTCCCGAACACAACAAAACAAAGCTAAAGAGTGAATTACAGGCAGGGGGAGAGGGAGTTGCGAGTAGAGGCCCAAAGGCGGGTTTGAGACAGATTTCACTTGCTCAAGTCTAACGTTTATTTTCAGGGGGGAAACGTCGGACTATACCTTTAATGATTACGCACAAGGCTCGGCTGCATTTCTCTCTTTTATTAAGAAAATCAGAAGAAATCTCTGTGTTTAGAAAAGTAGTTCTCAGCAGTTCTGGAGGATGTCTGAAGGTCACGTGGAAGAGTTTATAAATAGGGTGAGAGTCGTGATGGCGTCCATTTCTTCACTTTGACTGGATATGATTCATCTTTGTAAATGTGGTAAAACCTGATCAGGTGGTAAAAAAATAAAGAACTTTAGATGTTATGTGTTCACTTGGATTGTCACTTCTTCTTTAATGGAACCACAGGAAAAGGAAAAAGCATCTTTGCAGTGAGGTATTTGGCATTGAACAGGATTCCACTCAGGTTACCTTCTTCGTCCACAAAAAGTCCTTCTTAGACAAGGAAAGATTTGCATATGGAAAGCATATAATCAAATCATAATTACAAGTGGGCTTATGTCTACCTTCGGTCACACCTACTGTAATACATAAACCTCAGTACCTGAGGAGATTAAACAGCTCACCACATACAAGGTCTTCACAAAAACATTAAGAATATGGCTTATCAACACTGATGCTTACCAACACTAAAGATTAGCCTGGTGCGTTGTGCAAGTGTGTGTTTTGTGTTTATTTTAACAGTTTGTATTGGTTTTTAATATGCTGTGATTGTTTTGTTATGGATTGGTTTTGTTATGTGTCCCATAACCTATGTTTTTTCTAGCAGATGGATTTTAGTGCTTTTTTTTCAGCATGAGGGGACTACAGATGAAAAATAGCCTTCTGGCTAATTCTGGCTTTTTTTTTTTTTTAACCATGTTTATTCATGTGTTTTTATGAAATTGCATTGTCCCCTTTTAAATAAACTAAACTAAACTAAACTAAATAAACAGCTGTAAAATTGTTGGTGGGAGTTAGCTGGCTATTCAAGTCATTTATTCACATACCTCACACATCATTCTGTGAGTGTTGTATCCCTTTAAACCCACAACTTGCTGCTCTGAAGGTTTTCTCAGAAGCAGAATTTTCTGTTCATTAGTAAGATGATATGGTTTGCACTTTTTTCCTTACTTTAATTGTGCATTTAATGAGGTATTGTGACTTTTTTGCTCTTAAGCAGGCTGGAATTTTGTTGTGTTTGGAACCACGCCACTTGGCCTTTAGTGTTGTCAACTTTTTGAGGGCACAAAGGCCAAATATCATGCCAGGAAGGCCATCAATAAAAAATGGCAATAAAACAATGATTTTTAACCCACAGTCATAATTAATTTAGCCTAAAGGTTAAAGGTGATTACATTTTTAATTCATAAAATGCCTTTCAATTAAAAAAAAAACAAGAAGCTGTTTGTTTATATGAATTGTTTTAATCTTTTAAAATATTATTCTTTCACAGTAAAATGCTCTTGGGGTCTTTGACATGAATGTTTGAGAATGACTGACAGAAACATTTTTTTCAGAAATCGGAAAAAAGTCATTGTAGAAAAAAAGTCAGGTCTTCATGATCAGCCCTAGTCTGTACCAGCCTAATCTGATTCTAAATATACTAATTTTTTCTTTTATTTGTTCTTTTCTTTCCATTTATTGTTCTTTTTATTTTATTTCTACTGTATATTTTCATGTAAATGTCATATTCTTTCAGTCACATTTTAAAAACAAAGATATTTACATTTGTACACTAAACAAAAAGGAAAAGGGTGGAGTGTCCTCTCCGGGTCGGGAGTGAGGTCCTGCCCCAGGTGGAGGAGTTCAAGTATCTCGGGATCTTGTTCACGAGTGAGGGAAGGATGGAGCGGGAGGTGGACAGACGGATCGGTGCGGCGTCTGCAGTGATGCGGACGTTGCATCGGTCCGTCGTGGTGAAGAAGGAGCTGAGCCAGAAGGCGAAGCTCTCGATTTACCGGTCCATCTACGTTCCCACCCTCACCTATGGCCATGAGCTGTGGGTCATGACCGAAAGAACGAGATCGCGGGTACAAGCGGCCGAAATGAGTTTCCTCCGCAGGGTGGCCGGGCTCTCCCTTAGAGATAGGGTGAGGAGCTCGGTCATCCGGGAGGGACTCAGAGTAGAGCCGCTGCTCCTTCGTATAGAGAGGAGCCAGATGAGGTGGCTCGGGCATCTGATTAGGATGCCTCCTGGACGCCTTCCTGGAGAGGTGTTCCGGGCACTTCCCACCGGGACCAGACCCCGGGGTAGGCCCAGGACACGCTGGAGGGATTACATCTCCCGGCTGGCCTGGGAGCGCCTCGGGATCCCCCCGGATGAGCTGGCGGCTGTGGCCGGGGAGAGGGAAGTCTGGGCTTCCCTGCTTAGGCAGCTGCCCCTGCGACCCGACCCCGGATAAGAGGAAGAAGACGGTACGGACGGTACCGTACACTAAACTTACAGCAAATTGATATGGAAGTGATCATTTCTGACTCTATGTGGAAATCACAAAAAAACCAACAACAACAACAAAAACAAAAACAAACAAACAAAAAAAATTAAGTATTTGGTTATTTCTCCTCTTCTCTGAATCTGGGAACATGCAAATCTTGATCTGTTGGACACCAAATAAAACCAACACAGCAGATTTTAGATAAACCATGTAACAACAGGTAATGTGTTCTTCAAGAGGTTTTTATCTAGTTACTTGATGGTAAACAAAGTTTCACCAGTACTGCTTTTCAAAGTCATTCCGAGCTTGTTGATTCTTGACTCAAGTCACATAACAACAACCGCCCTGGTTAAGTCGTATTAGAAAACTTGCACTAGTACAAGCACTGTACCAGCAAAGTTAAACCAACACACATTACTGTGTTATGTCGCTAAATATGAACAATGTGTTACATATTGTATCATATGCTGATAGTTTACTGTCTTATTCTTTCACATATTGATCAAACTTAATTAACTCACCTCAGTTCAGCACTAGAACAGCCCTTTCAACTGAAGTTTACATTTGGATTAACAGGCCGCTGCGTGCGTAACCCTGGCTTTACACCGGGTCTGTGCGCGCTGCGTACCGGCTGTGCCACGGCTTTGCGCCGACCTCCATGGCGTGAGCATTTACACTATGTACTGTGTGCCTGCAAGTGCACTTTGTGTTGCTAGACTGTTGCTGTGAGATCATGGAACCACGGGAGGGATTACAAGTCCACGTTTGTGTTTCATTGTTTCTTATTTCTCCGAAACCTTGTCTCTGTCACAGATTGGGGAATGGAAGGGAGGACCCAAATGCAAAAAGCAAAATAAAAACCAGGTGAACAAGGGGTCAGGAAGTAACCTGGAATCAAATATGGACAGGGAAGACTACAAAGGAAACAAGATGGGACTCGGACAGGACAAAAACTAAATAAAACCCCACAGAACATGACGGTGTCCATTGAGATGATGTCCTGTTCAGATAGTTTAGCAATTGCAAATTTGCATGGCAGCTTTTATTTAGGAAGTTATCACAATGTTTTACACTGAGTCTTGTGTCTGACTTCCTGTCTGGTCCGATGTGAACTGCTGAAATTTATGCGGTCTGAGTCTGTGCCTTGTCAGAAATAGAGCTGGCGCGTATATTTAGCGCAGCGGTGTGACATGATGGAGCAACAATGGATTGAACACGCGCTGTGGCATGCTTGATGGAAATCAAACCATTGACTAAAACAGCTGTGATTAGGTGCACATGGCGCAACACTGTGGACCTAAAGCCGAGGTTAGATTTAACATGAGGCATATAATTCTTTGAGGGGCACAGGGCCAAAGAGGGGGGCAATGATGGCTATGGCCATTGTGAAATTGCTGCCCTGCTCTCAAAACTCATTTATCTCCAGCCCATCCATAGTATAATGCATATAAACAACCATTAGATCATTTCCAAACCTCTGATGTTCATTGGCTAGACATATCTGACTTGTTTCTCCAGATCTAGCCTTAGCAGTTTGCTCTTGGCTATTGGAAAACTCAAAATAATTGCAAACCTGATGGTGTTTATATCACTCAGATGTATTATTTTAAAACTAAACATCAAAATGTGATATTGTTCTTTGCCTTAGATGACCCACTTTACTGTAAACTTACAAAAGATCCATTCTGGATGATTTTTCAAGGTCCTTTAAATTAATCTTTGTCATAGTTATGAATTAATTTTGTTTCTAACTGTCCATGAAGGCCGTCCACACAGACTGCAATCACAAACCAAGATCATTGTGAGGCGTTACTTTCCTGATTCTTTGAATCTGTTGCAGCTGAATCGATCCCTGCACATCAAACTGCACAAAGCTGAGACAGGTGAGATGGAGAAATGAGGAAGAGGGGGAAGGAAGGAGAGGCAGAGAGAATGTCATGCCCATTGGCAAAACTCTTGCTCATGCACAGACCTGGCCCTGAAATATCAGTTGCAGGATGTGACAGCAAGCTGGGAAATGCGCGAGTCCTTATGTGCACATCTGTTTGTTCGGGCGACAGAGGGGAAGGAGGTGGGGAGACAAAAAGACTGAGATGGAGTAACCAGATTAACATCTGAGGCGAGGGGAGAGGCAGGAAGGTGTGAAATGTGACAGGAGAGAGGAGAGGAAGAGATGCCATATGGCATCGCTTCAGGAGAGGACGGCTAAGATGATTGATCGAAAAAGAGGTGACTTAGTGGACATTCAGTCCAGTGGGCGACCATCACTGCACAAAGAATCCAGTCAGGATCTTACGGACAAGCTTCTTATCCAAAATACATAATAGGACCTTTAATTTCTTTCACATTATCCATATTTTTCTATCAATATAATTTTTCATTATTATTATTATGAATAAAAGACCCTCCTGTGGGCTCACCAACTGTGTAAGGGGCCATGGGGACTGGGTGTGATGTGAGCAGGAACCATGGTGGTCTAATCCCTGGCAACAGAAGCCAGCTCTAGGGACATGGAATGTCACCTTTACGATGGGGAGGGAACCTGAGCTGGTACACCAGGTCCGACGGTTCTAGCAAGACAGACTCACCTCGATGCATGGCTTGGACTCTGGAATCAGTCTCCTTGAGAAGTCCTGGACTCTCTTGTGCTCTGGGGTTGCCCCTTAAGAGAGGCACCAAGCAGGTGTAGAAACTCAATTCCCCCTGGCTTGGAATCTGTACATTGAAATTCACCTTGTTAGACGAAAGGGTAGTCTCCCTCCACTTTCAGGTTTCCTCTCCAACTTGGAAAATGAGGTCCTGCCCCAAGTAGAGGAGTTCAAGTATCTTGGGGTCTTGTTCGTGAGTGAGGGAAGGATGGAGCGGGAGACTGACAGGCTGATTGGTGCAGCATGTGCAGTGATGTTGACTCTGCATCTTTTTGTCATAGTGAATAAGGCAAAGATCTCGATTGACTGGTCAATCTATAGCCCCTTTCAGACTTGCGCTGGAAAGCGGCAATAGTGCTGATTTTGTCCTTTCTACCGTTTGCATTCAGACATGCGTACCGCTCTTTTAGCGATGTAGTGGACATATGCCAGGTAGCCCCCATATCATAGGAGTGGAAATGTTGCAGCATGTTGCTTTGGATGAACGCACAAGAAGATGTTCTGGACAGAGTTAAAGGGAGAATGTGACTGTTGACTTATCCAGAACATTTCATGATGTCTGAACGTGGCCAGGGCGCAATAAGTCCGTGAGGAAGCGGCATGTTTGAAAAGACTAGTCCGGTTAAAGAGCAGATGGACTTTACCGCTCACGTTCTACAATGCAAATCTGAAAGCGGCCTATGTTCCTAGGCTCACCTATGGTTAAAAGCAGTGAGTCGTGACTGAAAGATTGAGATCTCAATGCAAGCTGCCAAAATAAATTTCCTCCGGAGGGTGGCTGGACTTTCTCCAAAGGTCGGTGTGAGGAGTTCGGTCATCCAGGAGGGGCTCAAAGTAGAACTGCTGCTCCTCCACATCAAGAGGAGCCAGATGAGGCAGTTGGGGCATCTGGTCAGGATGCCTTCTGGAAGCCTTCTTGGGATGTGTTCTGAGCACTTACCACTTAGAGGAGGCCCTATGGAAGACCAGGACATACTGGTGGGATTATGTCTCTCAGCTGGCTTGGGAACACTTTGGGATCCCCCTGGGATGCTTGAAGAAGTGACCAGGAAAAGGAAAGTCTCTGTTTCCCTGCTTGGGCAGCTGACCCCAGATAAGCTGAGATGGATGGATGGATAGAATTCTTTTCATTTTGCTGTCAGTGTGATTTTCTTCTTCACCCACGAGGTCCTTCATTTTTAAGTATGTGTGCATATGTTTCTCTTTTTCTTTGTATTCATGTAGCTATACAGTATACTATACTTACTGAAAATACAAAAAAAGGAGAAACATATGTAAACATTCATTATGTAGCTATATATACTTACTGTTCTTTTTCATCTGTTTTTTACTTTGACTTTTGGCGTATATTTTGATAATGTCTCACATCTAAGCTTCTGTAAGTGTAGCTACATTATAATAAAACCAAAAATTAATACTACTTAAGAGAAAACCAGAGTATGAAACCATTTCTTCCCACTCAAATACATTTCAGTCTAATCCAGACACTGACACTGAAGAGGAGTGATCTTTATTTGATTCAACCCACCACATCTTTGTCTTGTTTCATCCTCCTTGACTCATGTCTTATCTGCTTCGTGCTCCTCTTCTCATCACATTATTTTGTATTTTTTTCTAATTTCCACTTAAAGGGACCCAGTCCCATACAAGCCTGGTACACCAGCCTGACCAACGCCATGTATGAGATACACGGCAAGTCAGTCTGGGTTCCCTCCATTAAGAAGTGATTTCCACTCTGGTAAAAAATTAACCGGACCTATCACAGCGCAGCAGTAGAATTATTAACAGGAATGTAAGACTCCTCTGACGTCTCCGCCACTGTTTCTGCTTTGTTTTGGTGCTTAACTAACATTTTCTGGGTCATAGTCACATGACGTGCAACACAAATGCTTTCTCATATTAGTAGTTCAGGTATAAACAATGCTTACATGTAACAGAGTATTTATAATAATAAAACCAAACACTTTATGTTAAAAGAAAATTACATTAAATAGAGAGGGAAAAACAACGTTTAAACGCTGACTTCCGGCGTCGCCATAGCAACATAGCAACAGAGTGCCGAACTACGCTTAAGGCCGCCAGCTACAGTCACTTCCTTGTTTCTCTGATTGGTTCTCTCCGGTTCATTTTCCTCCTGTTAGTCCCGCCTCTCGTCTCGCATTAGAAATGAGTCTCCAATTGAGGGAACCCAGACTGACTTGCGGTGTATCTCATACATGGCGTTGGTCAAGCTGGTGTACCAGGCTTGTCCCATACTGCTCTGTATGAAATTGTGAGTGGTGGTTTTTCAGGTTCAACTAGTCTTTCAACTGGAACGAGGTTTTCCTCAAGCTTTAATTCTGTGATTGCAGCTAAAAAAAACATCTGTAGACCGTACATCGATGTGAATTATGTAAAACGTCTTGATTTTGATTATATCATTGTCTCAACTCTGCATTGTTTTTAACTATTAGACCCATAAATAAAATCAGAAATGCTCTGGTTTATGGGGCTTGCATCATTTGAAGTAATGTCATGTTTTTTGGAGTTGGACAGGCAGAATAAAAACCTCAACCAACATTTCCTTACTTGGGTTGTGTATTCCTCCTTTATGAAATCATTTGATTTCAGATGTATTAGACATTCACTTTTAATTTTAAATGAAAACTATGAATAGTTTAGCATTAGTTAGTTACATTTAAATAGCAAGAAGAGCATATATAAGTGATGAACTGTCCAGTATCTTTTTCATCCACAGCTTGACATATTATGTCACAGGTAGTACTATACTTCAGATCATAATTTTTCTATGTACGTTTGATCTTGCAGCATTACTGCAGCATTCATTTTTCACAACAAATTTTGATTTAGTTTTAGTCTTATGCCTATTTTGTCATTTAGTCAAAGTTTAGTCTATTAATACTCTGACAAAATCTACACTGCATTTAATCAGCTTAGTATATTAGTTGTATTAGATTAATGGTTCATTTACCTCTTTAATTGCCATGAGAACTATAACATCTTTATGTCTGCAACCTTGCTAGAAAACCCATAACGCAAGGTACAGTGTTAGCTTTAGCATGCTGCTTAGCTTTTTCAGTGTGGTCTCAAATCAATTGTGTTTTCAGCAGTACACACAGTTTACAAAACATCTTGTTTTTACATCAGATGTGAAATGCGTTTGCTTTTCTCTGTCAGGTGTCAACAATGTGCCATTTATTTCACAAGAGTTGGAGCTATTTGTACCATCTTCCCACCCCCTGCACGCTTTCATGTTACTGGTACCAAAAGAACCCCACCGGCCCTGAAAAACACCAAGAAGTCATTTATCTTCTCTGCAATATCTGTTCTGAAGAGCACAAACTAGAATGCGCAATTTTTTGTGTTTTTTTGGTTTGTTTTTTTGTTTTTGTAAGAATGTTGTTTATTTGTTATTGGCATAGTTTGAATTTTGGGGAGCTAAGGGGAGCTCGGCTCCCCTGAAAAACAAAGGAGCTCCCCTAAAGACATTCAGCTGAACTTTATACTATATAGCTGAACTATATAGGTGGTCTGTTTTGTTTCTATCAAGCTTCCGGCAAGAAAAATGAAGCTACTTTGTGGTTATCAAAAATTGTAGTTCACCCATCATCCACTATGGGCTGGCTCAAAAGTAGAGTAAATCTCCATAGACTCCCACGTTGAAAAGGCCAACTTCACAGAAGAAATAAACATGTTTACAGCCTGATTCAAAAAAATATTTTAGGTTTTAAGGTTGAATATGGAACATTTTTTATTAAAAGCTAAATTTTTAAAAAATAATACCTCCACAGGTCGTTTGGGGGGAGGGGATACAGAATGAAAGTACATTTCCTAGAAAAATTATATTTAGCCTAAAATTAATTATAAAATTAATTTTTTCGGGTTCAACAATGGAATTATATTTACGTCTATAAGCCAATACATGGCGCCATTGCGGGTTGCCAAATCCGATCTCTGTGTGGCAATAGTATGTTGGGCCCTCACAGTTTAACAGTTAACTTGTTAAACTGTGCTGTTTCACATATTCAACCAACGTGCAATGTTTTAATGCACCTCAATAGATTAATCTTGTAACTTGTTTTTATAAATTAATCTATTTTCAAAAGTCTCAAGAATAGGGTAATTCTAAATACATGTATTCATAACTTGTTTTATAATAGACAACTCCTGTCAATGTTGTCAAAAGGGGTAGTTTGTCAGAATGGATTTGCGGTAGAATGATGACGTCATCAGCAGTCGCAGGCCCCCGAGCCAATCTGGAAAGCCAAGCACATCTGGTACCTACACCGGCATTAGCAGTGGTGGTTAATGGCTAGCTACCTGCTTGCTCCCAAGGCCTCAGTCAGTAACAGAGTTGAGCAGCGGCAGTTTTCAACCACCTACATGTAACAGCTTATGTTAACTGTTGGTTAGCTCAGTCAGCTCTTAGCTTAGAGTATGTTGGCTGTCAGTCCTTTGCCTGGACGTTCATAGCAACCATTTTTTTGCCCATTTTTGTATTTCCTTGGAGTGACAACCTGTGACACGGCAAAACAGTGGGAATGGCTTACTGGTTTCACTTTTAGCTCCAGAAACCAATAGGTGACATGAACGGAAGGCTCATTGAGTATACAGGGTTTCTATCAGCTCTGTAGACAGCAGTGCTTCGTTTGTTGTCTGCTATAGGTCAAGAAAACACTTAAAAACAAAAAACACTTAAAATGCGAGTGCTTTAAGCTACAAAAATAAGACTCCCCAAAAAATGTAATTCAAGCCCTGGGATGTTTATTGCTGTGATGGAGCCGTATCAGAGACAAATTTTGGTTTTGTTACTGTATGTAACAGACAAAGTTTTATCTGTCTGTCTGTCTGTTGATCTATCCATCTGGTGCTTTCTGGTGATTTTGCTCTGTGGAACTAAATATAAATTACTTGGAAATTTGGTCCTGAAATTAAAAGTTTGGTCATCAGGCTCCATTATAACCCTACAGTTTCCCAAAATAAACAATAGCTGTGCCCCAATTCAAGAATCTTATGGAAATTAAGTCTGATTGGACAATTAAATTAGGTCTTATTTCATGTTTTTATTCATCAACAAAAGTGTCAGTACATTCCATCATAGTGTTTTGTCCTCATGCATTAGTATTTATGTAGTAATGGTAATGAAGCTGTAGGGATGCAGCTCTCAGTGACAGACAGCATCCTGCAGGCTGAGCTGTAAATATCAGCTTTGCCCACTGATATAGCTGAAATGACTCCAGCTCCTCTCATCTGGCTGTCCAGTTGTTCTGCAATTTTCTTCCATAACTGCTTCACTGCATGTCCTGTCACTGAGTGGCTAATTGGCAAAAAATATACACTCTGTAACCGTGCACACACACAGATTAATAAGCATGCCTGTGAATGTGTACACACTAAAAAAGACATATTTTTGAACATTTCTTACAGCTCAGCCAGACACACCTCTGAAACAAATACATGATGGCAATACCAAACAAAGAAAGAAGCTAGCTCAATTAGAGGAGAAAATATCAGGTCTACTTCATAGTGTGTGAACCCCAACACTCGTTATGCTGGAAATGGGAATTAACCATCCACTAAATATAGATGTGCTCCTGGGAGAGCTGCCCTCCGGTCACCAAGTGTCTGAGAAGGAGGTTACCTCTAATCTGAAATATTCTTGACACTTAAAGAAAACTGTTTACTCGGTGAAAACTGAACAATAAGAAAAGGAAGAGGTATACAAAATAAAGTCTTAAATGTGTTAACCCCCCCCCCCCCCCTAAAAAAACAAACAAACACAGAATCATTATATAAAAGTCAAACACAACCAATATATTAAAATAGGAGGAAAAAAGCAAAAGTGTGAAACACTAAAACTAGATGAACTAAATAAATGAAGAAGAAGAAGTTGGGAGTTTGAGATGTAAACAGATTATTGGACTGTTCAGGTGACATGTTGTACAATGGATGCAATCACTTGCAAACCCTACAAAACCAGTGTGATGTTTACCACTGTGTAGCATCCCCTCTTCTTTTAACAACTGTCTGTAAGCATCTGGGAAGTGAGGAGAGCAGTTTCTGGAGTTTTAGGAGAGGAATGTTGTCCCATTCTGGTCTGATGCAGCACTCCAGCTGCTCAACAGTCCTGGACCTTGGTTACTGGATTTCTGCTTTCATGATGCTCCAAATGTTTCCTATTGGTGAAAGGTCTGGACTGCAGGCAGACCAGTTCAGCACCCGGACTCTTCTCCTGTTTTCAGCCATGCTGTTATGATGGATGCAGTATGTGGTTTAGGATTGTCTCGCTGAAACCTTCCCTGAGAGAGACGCGTGGATGGGAGCAGATATTTTCATCCATCTGACCACAGAACAGTTTTCCACTTTGCCTCAGAGTATTTTAAATAAGTTTTGGTCCAGAGAAGGCGGATGGCGATGTTTTTTCCTTCTTCTTTGCCTGATAGAACTTAAACCTGCATTTGTGGATTTCAGGGTGAACCGTGTTCACAGACAGTGATTTCTGGGAGTCTTCCTGAGTCCATGCAGTGATTTCCAGTAGACAATCATGTCTGCTTTTAATCAAGTGCTATTGGAGAACCCCAAGTTCACCAGCATACATTTTTGACCTTTGACCTTGTCCCTTGCACAACGATTCCTCCTGATTCTCTGAATCTTTTGATATTATACACAGTAGGTGGTACGATCATCAGTCTCCACAGTTTTGCACTGAAGAACATTTTCTAAAATTGTTTCACAATTTTTAGACAGTTTGTCTCAGATTGGTGAACCTCTGTCTCTCTTTGATTCTGAGGGAGTCGGAAATGCTCCTTGTCACGTTACCAGTTAACCTGATTAGTTGTCAGTCAAATGCTCCTCCAGTTGTTTTTTATTTGAGACAATTACTATTCCAGCATATTGGTGCTCCTGTTCCAGCTTTGCACAGATGTGTTGCTGCAATCAGATTCAAAATTAGCTCATATTTTCCCTGAAAAAGGTTTTGTCTTGAACCCTGAGCATGTCCATGTAACCAGTTTTGACACAAAAATCTCTAAATAGAAAGAAATCCTTGTCTGGCACGTGGGATTCAGCCCACTTTAGTGTTGTGACAGAAAGTCTTACCCAGTTTCTTCATCTGATTTGTTGTGGTTAACTGTATGAAATACAAGTATTTTGTCCTCATGATTGCATATCTGAGCAAGGTTAGACAGATAGCTAACAAAAAAAAACTCCACCAAACCAAGTTCTTCGAGGAGAGTGGCTTTACTGAAGGTAGTTTTCTGTAAAACTGAAAACACAAATACAATGAACTGTACACATGGCATAAATTTTGGTTACTGAAAACAAATACCTGAATATTAATCAGTTTAACATACACAAACTTAAACATTTTTTAAAAGGCTGGCTTTTCCTGACTTTGATGTTAACATAAGCCACACAAAATTTACTATGTAGCATCATCTTCATCCCACCTGCACTGTGCAGCATCATCTTCATCCTATCTGTACTGTCCAGCATCATCTTCATCCCACCTGTACTGTCCAGCACCATCTTCATCCTATCTGTACTGTCCAGCATCATCTTCATCCTATCTGTACTGTCCAGCATCATCTTCATCCTATCTGTACTGTCCAGCATCATCTTCATCCCACCTGTACTGTCCAGCACAATCTTCATCCTATCTGTACTGTCCAGCATCATCTTCATCCCACCTGTACTGTCCAGCATCATCTTCATCCTATCTGTACTGTCCAGCATCATCTTCATCCCACCTGCACTGTGCAGCATCATCTTCCTCCCACCTGCACTGTGCAGCATCATCTTCATCCCACCTGCACTGTGCAGCATCATCTTCATCCCACCTGCACTGTGCAGCATCATCTTCATCCTTCCTATACTGTGAGATCTCTCCAGCCAGTAAAGGTCAGTCTTATTTTGTCCTTTGTCTTCCTCTTTCCCTCCTCCTTCACTCTTTTTCTCTCTTCCTCCAAAAATGTTTTTTTTCTTCTTTTTGCTGAATCAGCCACTTTGCACATTTAGAACATCCGGTTCTTATCATAATGAAATAAGACTTTTGTGGACAGAAGGACAGCATACGTCTAGTAGCTGTGCAGAAGCAAAGTTACTGCAGGTGTCAGTGGAGAGAAATTCAGAGATGGCTGGTGCAGGAGGATTGGTAAATCTGCCAACAGTCGGGAGGAAGGCGCTTGCATTGTCCTTGTTCTTGCTGATAAGGTTTGACTGCTGCGTTTGAAGTAACCTGTTTGATCATTTTGCCACTGAGGTCTTTCATACTGAAGGGAAGCACGGCGACAGATGAATTCAGCTTCTTCCTTTTTTACAGATCACATTTTGATTCGTTATTGTCTGAAAAGCCTTTTTTTATCTCCTCCAATTAGAGTGATAAATTGAAGTAGCAGTGAAATTTGGTTTAAACAAATGTACCAGCAAGATGATTATACTGCTGTTGTTTTTGTTCTGTAATCCCTCTCGTGTGATTTGTAAGTGTTTGTAATGCACTGATGAAGTCTGTTTCACTTGAAGAAAACTGGTTACGATAATTTAGTGATAATGAGGCTCAGCTCTGCTGCTACGCTCATACAAACCCTCCTCAGAAGAAAGGAAATAACCTGCGCGCCGAGGAAGTCGTTGCATCTCAACAGCACCCATTTTACGCTGAGCTGGTTCTTCCCTCTCTGTGTGTGACTGACTATCATAGCCAATTTTACAGTAAATTACTCCCTAAACAAGCTGAATAGAGACAAGCCCAGCAGTCTGGGACCCGGCGCTCGCGTGTAAACATGATTATATCGAGGAAGTGGGTTCACATTTTCCAGCACACAGTGACAGCCAATTAGGGCCCACGTTAGCGCAGATAATTCCTCAAATGCAGGATAGTGAGAAGCGACAGGCCGGGATGGAGGGAGGGCAGAGGAGGGGAAAAAAAAGAAGGGATTGATGAAAAGCGAGAGGAGCAATTAAAAGGAAAAACAGCCGGAATGCCACAGATTGGGTTGTAATTACTGTGTGTGAGGCACCATATTAGTGCTGCTTACTTTGACTAACAGCTGAGGGGCTTTTCTGTGTGTGTTTGTGTGTGCTGACTGTGAAATTCAATTATACCTGCCATTAGATTCCAGTGGCTGTCTATAGAGGAATGAAGAGGAGAAATAAAAGTGATTTCATTTTTCCTCTGACATGAGACACGAGGACTTGTGACACCACTCTGTCAGTGTTCTCAAAGTTGCCTTTGAGCACATCTGTCTGGAGGAATTATGTAAAATCTCCTGTGAGTGACAGTGCTGAGTCGGAAAGGCACCTATAATTACTGGCAGGTAAGGTTTCTCCGCCGCACTGGCTCACCACCAAGCAGGTCACCAGGCTATCAGGATAATAATTGGGAAGCTCAATTAGTTTGTCCTCTCTCCTCCCCTTTTCCCTCCGTCTCCATAAACAAAAAGCACATTACACATCGATCCCCGGGAGTTGCTTGGGTAACAAAGCGGTGACGGGTCTTTAATGAACTGTCTTGTGCCAGCAGCTTGAAAAGGCTCGTCTTCAGATTCTTATAATTAAGTTAGTTCAAATCAGATGGAGGAGAGGGAGTCTGTTTTTTTTAACAGCCATTTTCAGCAGCCATTTAATTCAGCAGCTCTGCAGGAGCATCTGGAGGGGAGCTTTGCCCTCTGGGTGATGTTGTCTCACTCATACCTGTTTTACCCTCCAGGATTTAACTAAGTGACTGTTCCCAGGTAATTTAAATGGTTGGCTTTTCTAATCTTTTATGTTTACTGATGATAATGTACAAAGTGCAAATCCCAGATTGGGGCTTTGAGTAGCCATTACAAAGATTACATGTCCAATTCTCACGTTCTATGCTTATTTGACAGAAACAAAGAGTTAAAAACGGTCTCCACCACATTTTAGCAGCATGTGGAAGTTCCTTTAGCAGCAATGAGTTTTCAAGATGATGTAATCAGTCTCATGATTGTGGAGGAATTTTGCTCCACTCTTCATTTCACAGTTCATGGAGGTTTGCAGCTTTGGTTTCTGCAGCTCTGCGGATGTGACGTCAACTGATGCTGTATCCGCGTCCCAGACAGTTTTGATACAGGAAGGAGACGGTCATGGTGAGTTCAAACATTGTAAGCGATAGTTATGGATTCTTCTTCTTTTTTTTTTTCTTCTGCCGTCAGCAAACGATCCAGATAAACTGAAAGACACTAAAAAGTGGCGCTACGAAGAAAAAGACTTTATAAACAACGTTATAGCTTCAGTTTGTGCTCCCGTGACGGCTTGGCTGGTGGCTGCAGTGACTCACACCACTTGCGAGTCTCATGTCTCAATTAAGTCCCTTTAAAACAAATTCCCATATCTCACTGAAATGTATTTTGAGTGTGATGAGATATTTTGACTAGAAAT
This sequence comes from Atherinomorus stipes, assembly GCA_023101725.1. NCBI lineage: Eukaryota > Metazoa > Chordata > Actinopteri > Atheriniformes > Atherinidae > Atherinomorus > Atherinomorus stipes. The sequence continues at coordinate 124,770 of JALJCO010001079.1, forward strand.
AAGAAAAATACACTTGGTAAGATCTGAGTTTTTGCAGTGTGCAATCGGTATATTTTGCTCCACATAGCTACTGATGAGGACCAGTTAATAAAATGTGTTTCAGTGAGCAGCCTGTGCTTTCTCACCAGAAGAAATAAGGAAATTTCACACCTTCTTTGTAGCATGTCCTCTGTTGTTGTTTATTTGAGCCTGTATTTATCTAATTCTAAGACCTGATAAGGACCGAAAGATTATTTCTTTTTTCATGTACTAAAAAGGTAAAACAGTGGAATTAACTGAACCGACTGTATGACACAAACTCAAATCTGCTAATTTTCTTTTACAGTATCTGACATGCCAGAAGCGTTTAGCAGGTGGCGGCAGGTGGCCAATAAAGGGAGGCATCTTGTTAGTATAAAATATATCCTTCCATCAGGACTTGAGGCAAGCCGTTCAGAGAATATAACTGGGATCAGTCGGCAGTTATCTCCGGGCATCTGGGACTACAGTCGAGAAATGTAACTCACCCGATTGATGACTTCAATCTTCAAAAACCAACTCATCCTCGGAAAGTTTAAGGCTAGACATTATTCAAGCTGTGTTTCTCTCCCTCCCACCTCCCTCGGTGTCTTTTCCCCTCCTCGTGATGCTGTTTTTAATCTCGTTGAGCATGCTGCACAACACTTATGTGTGTAACTCCCATAATTCCCATGCTAAATGGAACATAATCACAGTAGCACTAAAAGGCAATTCTGCTCGACCTCAGAAAATGAAAGGGGGAAAAAAAGGGGTGGAGGGGGGATGACCCTACACAGGTTATTGCTTTCTGTTGAGCGTGCATCAACAACTCTTGAATTTAATGCATTCCTGCAGCGTTGCGCAGCTCACCGGCCCTCAGGGGAAATAACAGCATGCAGCCTTTAGGGGATTATGCGCGGGTAAAAGAAAAAGAGGTTTGAGACATATGCACTGTAGGTCTGGATGAGTGGAGGACAGTACCGGGCCCCAAGGCCTTTATAACACAGAAGCAGACTTCACTCTTCATTTATCAAGCTTTAAAACGGGGCTGATGTACAATCCCACTTCCAGAGAAGTGAGGCTGTTTAAAATGTAAACAAAAATAAAACACAATGATTAGTAAACCCCTTAAACCCACATTTTACTCCCAGCAAAACATAAACCACATACCAGACAAAGAAAGTGAGACATTTTACCATCTCATGGAAAATATGAGCGATTCTGAATCTGTAAAAAGTGATGTTTACCACTGTGTAGCATCCTGTCTTCTTTTAACAACTGCCTGTAAACGTCTGGTTAGAGTCAAGACCATAGAGTTTTAGGAGAGGAATGTTGTCCTCGCTGCACGGTGGTGTGGTGGTTAGCACCGCAGCCTCACAGTAAGAAGGTCGCTGGTTCGATTCCCGGCTGGGGAGGGGGTTCGAACAATTCCAACCGTGGCCTTCCTGTGTGGAGTTTGCATGTTCTCCCCGTGTATGCGTGGGTTCTCTCCGGGTACTCCGGCTTCCTCCCACAGTCCAAAGACATGCATGTTAGGTTAATTGATCACTCTAAATTGCCCCTAGGTATGAATGTGAGTGTGAATGGTTGTCTGTCTCTCTATGTTGGCCCTGCGACAGACTGGCGACCTGTCCAGGGTGTACCCCGCCTCTCGCCTGATAATAGCTGGGATAGGCTCCAGCAACCCCCGCGACCCTGAACTGGATAAGCGGTACAGAAAATGACTGACTGATGATGTTGTCCTCTTCTGGTGTAGCGTAACCACATTAAATATTAATCAATATTAATGTTGATAACATTAATAATACCTCGGTCACCCCCCAGTTGCAAAACTAGGGCTTTGGTCTTATAAAATTGTTATTTAGTATAATTATCAAGACATATGCAATCAGTCATCTGAAGTTTTAGGTTCTCAATTTGAGCACCCGACTTTGCAAAGGAAGTCCGAACAATGACATATTAAGATATATCCAGATATTTATTACAAGTTGTTGGTAAATCACAGCATGAAAATCAAACTGCAGTATGGATTTAAAAAAGAATTAAACAGAAAACCATTGTAGAGGAGGACTGAACTCAGAGGACACAAGATCCTAATTTAAAGACACACAACGTAACTTTTAGACATTCAAAAAAATGCGTTTCTGACTCGTTTTCATGGCACACCAACATTCATTATGTGCATTTTCGAGCCGTCACTCCAGGGGCGTCCCAAGGTTCACAAACAGCAGTATGTAAGTTTTCTGTCCGGGACAGGGCCGTGACATCGCAGCTGACTATTGGTTGCACACCGCGTCACGTACTAGCAAACAGATATGAACCAGATATGACCACAGTGGGTGTTTTGAACGTGCATCATGGCTGATTCGGTAAAGAAACACACGGAAACATTACCGGAGGAAGAGAGGAAGGAACAGACTACGAGTCATGAGAGGACTGTCTTTCACTGGCTGGAGTGAATCACAGTACAGGTACGATGCAAGATGGATGCTAGTTTAGCCGCCGATAGGGGGTGCGTTACTGAGAAAACTGCCAAAAGTTCTGTTGCGTGTCTTAAACTTCTAAAGTTAAAATTAATTTCGAGGTCAAAGATGGAAGTTAAAGTTTGTTGATTGAACTCAAGCAACAGAGACTACATAAGTTATTTAACATGCTTTGGGCACAGACAAGTTTACAGGCCTAATTTATGATTGATTTCTGAATAAACAATAAATTTTGTCACTGCTAAAGACACCAGTTATAACGAGAACAGGCTGTGGGTCCTTACTCTGGATCATGTTTTGGAACTGCTTCAGAACTGCACCGAGGTGGATCCGTCCCCGCTGGTTTGATTCAGATTTCCCAGAATTTCCTATTTCCCTGGCTGAGAAACGCAGAACTCGGCGTCATGAAGGATGTGAAGAGGCTTTATGCACAACTCCACTACTTCCTGAACTTAAGCCAGCTCCTTTATTTCCTGTCTGTCATTACTGGACAAACTGATTAACCCAGGTGTGCCTGACCTCAGCAACCACAACCACAACGGCCAGTTCAGGAAGTAGTGGAGTTGTGTATAGAGCCCATTCTGATCAAATCCTCGAAATTAGTGACTGGACTGAGTTTTTCATGTGTGTTGGAAGGTTTGCAATCAGACTTCATTTTAGAGTCTTGGTGGCTAGACTCTCCAAAGCTGTCAAAAAGGAAACTTGTAGATTCAATCCAAAATCCAATTTGGCTTAGACACAATGGATTGTTTAGAGCAGGGGTGCCCAAGTCCCGTCCTCGAGAGCTACTGTACTGTCCTGCAATTGTTAGGACAAACCCTCCCCAACACACCTGCATCAAATGGCTAATTCCCTCAGTGCATGTCATTCAGCTCTGCAGAGGCTGGTAACGAGCATTCATTTGATTCAGGTGTGCTGGAGAAAGGAGGCAACCAAAATGTGCTGGATAGTAGCTCTTGAGCAGTGATCACCAATCCCGGTCCTCAAGGACCGGTATCCTGCTGGTTTTCCAGGTCTCCCTGCTGCAGCACACCAGAGTCAGACTCAGACAAGCTCTGGACAACTCTGCTAATTAGTCAGTGATTTCAATCAGGTGTGTTGCAGCAGTGAGACATGGAATACCTGCAGGATACCGGTCCTTGAGGACCAGGATTGGGGATCCCTGCTCTTGAGGACCGGACTTGGGCACCCCTGGTTTAGAGCGTTGCAAGGTAACTGGGCATTCCTGCTTACAGGAGCATGCATTAGGACAAAATTAAAGCAAAAATCAAAGTACAAAAGACAAAGAAAACCGACGTGATGAAGACAACAAAACAAAAACTTCTGGGTTGATCTCAGTAGCGTAACATGATGGTGATAGGCCCCGGTGCAAATATGTTTTTGTTCCCCACTTCCACCATAAACACAAACACGCTTGTGCTCACATGCATGCACGCACACGTGCTCATGGATCTGCGCACACACACACACACACCTTCTTGGACTCGCACACGCACAGCTTGAGAGAACTGCTGTTGTCCCCATGATGGATTCCTGTTTAACCAAAAATGCTGCTGCAGGTTGAGTTCCTGCATTTAGGATAAAAAAACGTAATGAAATTAAACTAAATATGTAGATTCTTTAGGATTGAAAGGTGGTGATCACACTACACTGGTTTGAAGCAGGATTCCAGCTGCTCAGCAGTCCTGGGCCTCGGTTGCTGGATTTCTGCTTTCATGATGCTCCAAATGTTTTGTATTGGTGAAAGGTCAGGACTACAGGCAGACCAGTTCGGCACCGGGACTCTTCTCCTGTTTTCAGCCATGTTGTGATGGATGCAGTATGTGGTTCAGCGTCGTCTTGCTGAAATCTGGAAGGCCTTCCCTGAAAGAGATGCTTTTGGATGGGAGAAGATGCTGCTCTAAAGGCTGCCCACACCATTTCCACTCATGCAGCCCCACACCAGCAATGAGCTGAAGAAAATTTGTATGATTGTACTAGGGCTGGCCAATTTAGAAAAAAAGCTTATTAATATAAAAATATATATATATCAATGTATATTGATATTGCTGAGGACATTTTATTATTTATTCTACTCACTTAAAGCAGCGTGTAGCCTGTAGTAGTAGATTTTTAAAGCAAACAGCTACACAGATGACGGCAGCGAGCAGCCATGTTGGTTTACACTGTGAGACATTCACAGCGAGTTGCGAGCACGTGAAATAAATGCTGGGGAAGAATGAGAAAAAGACTCGATCTCAATAATCAATTCAATAAAAGAATCAATAACAATGCATTAATGAAAATCTATAATAGATATAGAAATAAATACATAAATAAAAAGAAATCAGTGAAGATAAACTGATTAAATCAAAAACATCAAAAGATATCAATTTTTTAAAAAAGTGGTTTCTGCAGTTTTGCATCACTAGGCATCAGACTCACATTCACCTCAGATTATATCATTTTTTGGATCTGTAAAAATCTTTCACATTCAAGTTTAACTGCACAGACGGGCAGATGTTTGTGCATGCGCCTGCACGTTCAACCTGCTGCTGTATTTCTGCATTTCTAAACACAGATGCACGAGTCATCTCAGTTTATACACCTTCTTCTGCCCTTTTATGTGTGTGTCTTACACAGATTTGTGTTTGATGCTAAAACGCTTTTGTAATTGGAAGAGATAAGCAATACTTAACATCTCCTGAATATTCACTCATGCGCACACACACATGCGCGCGCCGCTACAATAACATACAGCGTTAGAATATTGGGTTTAGAGCCCAGTCGTTTGTCAAGGGGCTCTTTAGGGGCTGTAAAGCTGTCTGAGAGCGGGAATTTGTCATCGCCACCGAGGCCTGCTCCTTCTATTAGTCATAAAATATACGGCGAGGCAAATGCAGGCTGCGATGAAGACACGGCAGCGAGACGAATGAAATAAAACGAGTGTGTGCGTGTTGGTTAAGTCACTTCCAGCTATGCCGACATTAAGTTGCTCACTGAAGTTTCCTCATTTCTTTATACAAGCTGACAAGAGGGAGGAAGAAGATGGAGAAGTTGCAGAGGAGCGCAGTGTTCACCCCGCTCATCCTCAGCTCTGTTTCAAGTCTCAGAGCCCGCATGAGCGTGTGCGTGTGCGCACGTGTGTTTGTTCTTCTTTTGTTGGAAATGGTGATTTCCCATTTTCAATATCCTGTTCTATTTCACTCTGTTCAATTCTACTCCTCTTCCTCACACACCTGAACACACACAGGCTGAGAGACAGGCAGTTGTTTCTATGAAGAAAGATGACGCCATTGAAGATGATGACAACTCCCATCTGACATTTACTAACCTTTTGAGCAGAAAGATGGAGATGGAAGGGGGGAGAAGAAAAGAAGGAGAGGGGATGGACAGATGAGAGGGTCTGGAGGATGAAGGGGGATTGTATGCGTGGCATTCCTGTTTTCTATTCTTTTCAGCATCACATTGTGCTCAGCCCCCCGAAAAGCTTTTGTTGCTCTCTGTCCTTATTTTCAGGTCTACAGCAGACTGATTTTTTTTTTCTTATTTATTTATTTACTTATTCTTGCAGAGCCTTTTTCTCCTTGTATTTTTATTTGGCAGATGAGGCATTCCTCTGAGTGTGTGCATGAGAGAGAGAGAGAGAGAGAGAGAGAGAGAGAGCTTCAATTCAGTCAAAGCTGATTAGTCATTGATGGAAAAACAAATATCAGCATTGGTTAAGATCACATCCACATCAATGTCTGTGAGTGACGTCTAAATTTGAATTAAGACAAATTTTATCTATATGTAAGTCTTAAAATTAGCTAGAAAAAAAGAAAAATCCTCAACAACTCTGTAGAAAATTTCAGTATAGTTATGTTTAAAGGTTAAAACCAGAAATTTTAAGATTAAATACTCAGTAACACGTTTTAAATATATGGAGAGAAAATCAACTCATAATTGTTGTAAATGTGTAATAGATGATCTGAACTGTGTAAACCATTTTCTACACAACTTTGGGTACTTGCATATTTGATTCAAATATACAGCGAGCAATTTTTAACACAAAACAAATTTGCACATGCACAAATTACAAACTGCACAAACCTACAGATGAAGCACATGAATTATATATGTGGATCACATATGCACGAACTTGAGGTGCACATGTGCTTTGCAGGTTTTCACATGTGGTTCACATTATAATGTTTGAATGTTGACAGCAGCGTCAGTTTAAAGCAGGATTTTTACTTGTGTGGCGTTTGCGTCAGGTTGGTTACGCCGTTACCACCATATGATTTGCCTTTGTCTGCAGACCGTGTTCTGTGCGAACACGGTTACGTGGAAGTACGTCCTTGTGATTGACCAGCTTGTGATTATATGTTTACGGATTTTTGATCTCCTTGTTGAATGAGAGTTGGCCACCACTGTTGTTATAAAACAAGAACCCTGTGGAGTAGGGCTGGGACGTCGCGTCGTCATAACCGATTACACGGACGCAAAAAATGTGTTGATGCAAAATATGCGCACCGATGCGTCTTCACACCAAAAGAAAGATGGCGCCGCCATCTCAAACGCGATTGGCTCCTCTGAGCCACTTGCAGTGAAGGCACACACTGGTTCGTCGAAGGTATGAGATGTTAGGGATGGCGAAATCGAAGCCTCGTGAGATAATGAAACAACGTCCGTGAGATGGACGCCATGTCTTTAGAGCTCCATCTGCTGGCCGTGGGTGTGAACTGCAGCTGATGCCGGGAGCTGTCTCGTCTCTGACTCATTATATAATAAAAGTCACGTTCTCAACCTCATTTTAGGGTTTCATCTGTCGTAATATCTTGGAATCACTTCTGGGATAAATGAAGTATTTTTCATTTCATTTCCATGTGATTGGAACCCGTATTAGGCATTGACAGATGAGGCAGCAGGACGCAGGCCACAAACACAGAAAAAGACACCCGACTACGACTACTTGGGGTCGGCTGTGGCTCAGGCTGTAGAGCAGGTCCGCCAATGATCGAAGGATCGGCGGTTTGAATCCCGATCCCCCAGCCATATGTCCTCGTGCCCTTTGGTGAGATACCTAACCTTCCTTGCCTCCAGTGGGGGCATCACTGGTGTATGAATGTGTGTGAATGTTCCAGTGGTGGTCAGAGGGGCCGTAGGCACAAAATGGCTGCCACGCTTCCGTCAATCTGCCCCAGGGCAGCTGTGACTGCATACGTAGGTTACCATCACCATGTGAATGAGGAGTGAAAGAATAATGGATCTACTGTAAGTGCTTTGAGTGCCTTGAAAAGTGCAATATAAATTTAATCCATTATTATTATTATTATTATTACTAAAATAGGGACCAGAACCCAAACATAACGTGCCACAGGGCCCTGAGATGAACCACTGCCAAGAACCAAACCATGTACCTGAAGGGAAAGTGAGCCCCCATAGCAGCAAGCAAGGCCCCCAGGTGTGGCCGGACCGAAGACACATTCTGGGGAGCATCCAGGACCCACGTGCAACATTCTGCAAAGATGGTCCGGCATTTACCCCCCTCACTGCCAGCAGCAGGTCCAACGCCATCCTGTTCCGTAAGCCATCACATGCAGAGCCCTAAGCTCCGGACACAGAGCCTCAAACCCAGCAGAAACCAGGCCTTTATGACCCCCCCCCCCCCCCCCCCCCGATCCACCAGCAATCTATTAACAGTGAAAGTATTATTAACAACACCATAAGGAGTAATAACAACCCCTAAGGCCCTGCCCCAACCCGAAACTCACTGCCACATCCAGCTACGTGGTGAAACGGGAGACACAGCAGCCAGGCTAGGGACGGCACGGGTGTGCAGGACCAGGTAGGCCAAATAACAGCTACCACACCAATCTGCTACCCAAATGATGTGGGTCAAACACCCACAACCCTGCGGGGAGGGAGTATGCACAACAATGGCAGGAAATGAAGGAGAACGCAGCTCAAACTGAACTAGATCAATACTGAGTAGACCTAGAGCCGAATCCAAGAGATTACACGGGAACCTCGGTTCAGGATATAGCCCACATGACACCGGGAAAGTGACATTACAGTTCAAACCAGTACCGAGGTACATAGACGAGGCCCTACAGGGCCGCATAAAACACACTGGAGCCACAGGAGCGTGCTCTGTGGCTGAAACAGCTTTAGACACCGCAGTTTGCTTCAGCTGAGAAGGAGCGAGGGTCTCGAACAGAAACAAGGAACAGCTCACTCGGCTTTTTCTCTTTTCTTTTAGAATAAGAAAAGAGAAACTTTATTGTCCTACTAGGGGTAATTTGTCTTGGGTTTTTAGAGTCACATTATTACAGTGAACAAACCGAAATAAAATACATTTTAATTAAATAGTCATTAATTATTTTTCAAATGCCGGGAGCCGCATGGGAGGGATGAAAGAGCCGCATACGGCTCCGGAGCCGCGGGTTGCCAACCCCTGGTATAGAGCACATTTCATTCGCGTCAGCTACAGTACACGAGGCGGACCTGACGCAGAGTATAAATCCAGCTTAAGCCAGGGGTACCTGCTGAAGAAGAGCAAGAGAAACACTAATAATGACAACATAACACACCTACAGTAGAGCAGCAGGGCTGAAGGGGTGGATGAGGATCATCAAGCCAGACCTGACTATAAGATTTATCAGGAGGGAAAGTTTAAAGATGATCTGAGGGTAGAGAGTTGTTCTGCTTCCTGAAGCCAAAACTGGAGACGTTCCATGAGAAAGGAGCCTCCTTACTAAAGCTGAAAGAAAACTAACGATCAGAAAAGTGGTTAAATGGTTCATTTCTGACAATCCAGCATGATACTTCAGCTGCCTGTTTCTAGCAACAGATGCAGACACAAATATCCACATGCAAACACATTTGGGATGTCGTGGCCATGCCTGGATGCAGCTCCTCTGTGTTCCTGCTTTAATAATCAGTTTTAATGAGCATCACTGGCTGTTATTCCCTTCAGCGTGATCCTCTCTTTCTGCATCTGTCTGTTTCATATTCACATCATTTCTCGCTGTCTCACAGTCACGCACACACGTACAAACACACACATTAACATTGACGATGCTCATCGCCTCAACACCCCCCCACCCGCTATTCCTTTAAGTTTGAAGCTCAATTAATGCCCTATTCCTTATCTGCTCAGCCTAAACACCCCCCGGGTCTCCACCCCAACAACACACACACTTTCTGTGTCACACATTGTTAGCTGAAATTAATTTCTGGTATCGTTTTGTGTGTGTGTGTGCGTGTATGACTGTTATGACATCTGCTCACATGTCACATGAGAAGAAATGATCTGAGTCGTCTTAACCTTTTCATGTATGGGTTTGGAGTTTTTCAGCAGCCGTCTCAGTGTGAGTTTTTGACGTGTGTGTTAGTCTTCTTGTCGTCACAGTTGGAAACCCTCGTTGTGGTGTTACAAACTGCACGAACCAACCAAACAACACAGTGACAGTCATACATCTCCTGACTGACATTAACAAACTGAAAAGCTCTTTTCTGCTGATTAAATAGTATCTGAAAGCTAAAACATGTCGCTTCATTTCTGAAAAAAATCTTAGTCTGTATTTTACTTTATTTATTTCTGAGTTTTGCCCAGTCCACTTAAAAATAAGCTGCAGTCTGAACTCAGATTTTTTTTTTCCTGATTTGGTTCGGAGCTTTATATCTGGAAAGGTTACCGTGGCTCTAAAGTTCAGGTAGCTGGAGCAGGATCATTAATTTGCTGGAAAGTTGACATGTTCCATGTTTTGTGCTGAACGTGGTTTGTAGCATATTACCAAGGCTGAAGCTGCTGGTCTTCAGCCCTGCATACATCCAGCTGACAGTCAGCTGTCAGGAATGTCTGGAACGTTGGTGTGTGTGTCGCTTCCATTTCGTCGGTGTGCAACACATCATCAGTGGCAAAGCTCAAACTTTTTACAGGGGTGATCAGACTCACATCTCTTCTTATTTACACATTTTGTGAGTTGCTGATAATATTCATCAAACTTTTTACCCAAATACTGTTTGAGAATTCAGCATCAGCCATGTATGTTTACTTTTGCTGTTACAGGACTGATGAATAAATGAATAAAAGTGTAGCCAAGGTCTAATCACATTCCACTTTTAAGCCTCCTTTAAATGTGTTTTTATTCATCGATTGATAATTTGACATTCTCATCACTTTTATGGTGTTTTTGTTGGTGTCTGAAATGTGTTTTTGTGTGCTGTTGTGTATTTTATGCTCATTTTGTCCACTAGAACAACATAACACTGTTTTTTCATTGGAAAAGTAACTGGGATGTTCGATATTGACTTTTTTTTTCACCAATATCCGATATTTGATATCTGATATTGTCCACCTCTTAATTTATAATATCTGATGTCAACCTATACCTATATATGCAGACAACTGTGAGGTTGTATCTCTCATATTTTGAGAAATACAACTATATTCTGCTCCGTGAGCAAAGATCCCAAAATAGCCTTAACTCAGCCAGAGGAGTTCATTTTGGACATCTGGCTGCCATATATCAGATACTAGCAGGTATTCGCCATCATGTGGCTAATTCTAATGATTTTGACAACTTTGTAACTTAACCAACAACTTAAAACAGACATATTATAATCAGCTTCAAAGCAAGTCAGTCTGTCGCAGCAGCAGCTGCACCGTAGTCACATGACTCTGAAAGGAATGCTGGGATATGAAGTTCTTCCACAATAACAAGGACTTCTACATGCTAGAGCGGTGCTTATGGAACGAAATCTGATTGTTCTGTTGCAAAATCTGTTACGTGTGATTTTGTTAGTAAAAATACGGTCCGAAAAAAAACGATACCAATATTTTCTGATATCACATTTTAATCTCAATAGTGGTTGATATCAATAGGCCGATAATATTGAACATCCCTAAAAACAACCATAGACAAAAATTGCTCGGCTCAGTTTTAATAATTTGTTTTTTCTTTTTGATATACGGTTAAATTTTAATCCTACTTTTTTTTTTTTTTTTTACACAATTTTCAGTTCAGTTTTATTTATACGACACCACTGATGTAGTGATGGGAAGACCGATTCTTTTTGCTGACTCGGGTCTACTCTCGAACAGTAAAATGAACAAATCTTGAATGAGTTATTTAGTTTATTTTTACAGCAGGTGGCGCTGTAGCCCTGAGAGCTCCAAGCCATAGCTCTTAACTCCTCGCATGACCGAATCACTCAGTCCACTCTGTTGCTCGGCGTCACTCACAGCAGCTCACAAACTAAATAACTGGGTGCAGTGGAAGCTCACAATATGTGTAGTAGCCGGACTCAAGCAAGGGTGAACCACTCACCTCCCTCCTCCTGGCTCAGTTGCACATAGGACCATATGTGACAGTGTTAGCTCACGAATCGCCTCCTCCCTCCGGCTCGCAGCTGTAGTCGCGCGAACTCGACTTGCGGTACATGAATCCCCCCTCTCCTCCCCCCTCCTTCTCGGCCCTCCGCACTCAGCTGCAGCCTCTCAAACTGTCTATAATACCACAAGCAAATCAAAACGCTTGAAAATTTAGAAAAGCACGCCTCAATAAAGTAACTTGTGTTCTGTATCCTCCCTGCTATTATTGTTTATAACAGTGCGACAGTGACCAGGCAGCTGTCACGTCACAAATGAACGAAGAGACAAGGAGTATACTGCTCCACAGCCTGAGCTGTGAACGATGCCCGATAAAGACCCGTTCAGCCCGAGCTGCTGCCTGACTGACACATGACGGCTGGTAAAAGGGGAAAAGTGAATGTAAAACTAATTTTGACAATTAGTAAAACAAAACAAAAGTAATGAATTTCATAAAATTGACATCATAAAATGTCCAAAATATATTATTATTATTATTATTATTATTATTATTATTATTATTATTATTTTTAACCGACATGTCCCGCAACTGTTACCAAGTGAACCCCCCTCTTGCGCTGAAGCCTGCCAGTGTGACGAAGTGCAAACTTGTTCTATTCTATGTGAAATGCACTCAGTCAGAGGCTCTGAAGTGAACATCAGTGAGGAGATGTGATGCTTCTCTGCCTCTTTTCATCCGATGCCAGATGGTTGTCGGATAGACTGGCTACCACAGCAGCAGCAGATATGGGGAATGCGCAGATCACTGTAGCGCAGGTAGACTTAAAGAAACCCCCAACTCATTAAGGCCTAGTCCACACGGAGCTGAAGCCGGTTTAGGTGTTAAACTGATAGCAGAAATCCGGGGAAAGGTTTCACGATCCCCATGAAACCGCTGTAGCACATCATACAAGGCTGTGGGTGATGTTATGATGATTAAGTAACACTCCAAACCTGGAAAAAGACACAGCGCATGCGCAAATAAAAACTCATCGCGGGTCGCTGGAAATCAACAAAGGAAGAGCAGAAAGATATGATGGCTGAAGATTTACGAGGCAAACACTAAAGCTTTCTGCACAGTTGAAAACAGTCGCTCACCAATGCCAAATGGAAATTTTTTTCAATAAACTTTATTGTTTTTGTAAACGAGACCAATGAGCGTTGTCGCCCCCCCCCCCCCTCCTCCTTGCACGATTACGTCGTCCAAATGAAACACAAACCCAACGAGGTTTCAAACCTTTCCACCTTGGAACCCGGTTTCAGAGATGACCGGTTTTAGGAGGCTAATCCCTGGTTTCGTGAGGATGATAGGGCAGATTTCTTACACTTTTTGACGGTTTTGCTGTAATTCGGCGCCGTGTGGACGGCCCCTAAATGATTACTTTTGCTGCGGACATGTGAGAGAACACAGGTAGCTGTGTGCAGAAAGTTTTCAAAATGAACAATAAAGCAGAGGGATGAAGTTCAGGAGCTGCTGAAATTCAGGAGTTTAACGTAATTAAAATGATATGATTCAAATTAAAAATGCAAAAGAACCGAAGACCACTGATTATGATTTCATGACTGAATAATATGATGTTTTGAATTGTGACAGAGTATAACAGAACACAATATGTTGATATAATTTCAGAAAAATATTTATTTACAAACACACTTTACATTAACACTATACACATCTACAAGAGCTGAAGCCCACTAATCATTTATTTCATGATTAAAGTATTTATGTCAGATGTCGTGGACACTGGACAAATGAATGAACATAAGATATCAGACATCATTCCTCATTGGTCTCCTCGTCCACAGCCACATAACTGTAGCGCAGCTCTCACGTGACAAATGAAAGAAAAGATCCGTACCGATCCGTATGAAAGATTATGAACGAATAAAGTGCTTGCTGCTCGCCACACAGCCTGAGTGGCCTGGCTGTCACAAAAGAACGATACCTGAGGACCGACACACAGTTGAGTGAGTCGTGAACTAATCATTTCTGTTTCCTGTCCTACTGCTGACTGAGCTTACGCAGCTGCTGCTGTGTGGTGAGAGAGCTCACTGCAGAGAATGAACGAATCACTCTCCGGGAGGACTCATTACTCCCGAGTCACATAAAAGATTAGTTCATATTGTAACGAATCGTTCATGAACGACACATCACTGATGACAAAGTCATCTCAAGATCTTTTAATGAGCCTACAGCTCAGTTATACAATCTTCATTTGATCAGTTTATTATTGTGTATAATTGTGCTTATATAACACCAATTCATAACAGAACCGTTGCCTTGCTAAGATATTTAGCTCTCACCCACCCTCCATCTTCCCTGGGTGGGTGGGTGACTTCATCTGCAGCTCGGTCCTCTACCAGACTCCTGGGAGCTTGTGGGTCCTGTTCAGTATCACAGCTGTTCCCAGGATTAATTTCTCCTGGACTGATATGTCTGATGTTTCTCCAGGTATACGTTTGAGCCAGTGCTCCTTATAAGCTGCGCAGTCTCGCACTGCTTTTGTGTCCCCTGCTCACAGAAAATATGCAAAGCGCATGAAATAAAACCTTGCTAACTGCACATTAAAATTAACAACACATTTTTTTTTCTTTACTATTTTGCAATGCAAGTAACAACAAGTGGGCAACTGCAATAAAACAATGACTAACACTGTCCAGCCGATAATATAATCCAGATCACACATCTTTAGTCACACAGCCAATCTACATGTGATGTCCTCAACAGCACTTCATGCTGATGTGCTGCTACCTTGCAGCAGAGAGATGTGGCTGGAAAATGGATGAATGGGCAGACAGCGTTTCAGTCATTTATAGCTGTTTATGGACCACTTTTGATCTGTTCCAATGCCAATCAGCAAAAAAATGTGTCAGCTGATCCAGCTGGCCTCCAATCGAAAGAATTTTCAATCTGATGGACAGGGCAGAAGGGTAGTTTAAACTTCTTTTACAATCAGATCAGCAGGAAGAATGAGCGCATAGACACTCGCTCTGATGGGCCGTGTCGAAAACCGCGCACTTGAGCACTTCAAACATTTTTGAGTGTGTAGTGCGTTCATGGTGTCATTTAAGCCAGTGATTCCCAACCCTGGTCCTCAAGGCACACTGTCCTGAAGACTTTCCATTTTGCCCTGCTAGGACACAGCTGATTCAAATTAAATGGATCTCTGATGAGCTCTGCACCACTCTATGACTGACCCATTAATGTGAGTCAGCTGTATTTCAACAGAGCGACATGGAAAGTTTTCAGGATAATGTGCCTTGAGGACCAGGGTTGGGAATCACTGATTTAAGCCACAACTTAGTGCTCTGAAAATACCCGGATGTTGCCCTAAAAACAGCCAAAAATGAAGTGCAAAATGAAGCACACTACTCGCACTAAATGGACACCATCTTGCTGACGTAGTGGAAGAGGCGGGACTTTCGAACTGTTTTCAGAGCTGAATAACGGCGGTGAACGAAGCGGTGGCAACCCCTGCTGCATCGGAGGCAGTATTGTACTGATTTTTGTAACGCTTATGAAATCATTCAGACATCACTACTAACGTATATTGTGGAATGCTACCACTCCCTGATGACAGTTATGATCTGGTCATTTGCTTGAGGCTGCGCTTATACGGCTCAGTAGAGTTAGCTCATGTTAGTGGTTAAAGCTAGTCTGTCACTGTAAGTGCAGTGCTCTATTCGGGTCAGCATTCAGCGACAATAGTGTGCACTACAGACGAAGTACACAGTGCGCACTGTGCACTGAGTTCCAGTGCACTCAGGCAAGTGTGCGGTTTGAGACACGGCTCTGGTTTCTGTGGCGCATGTTGTCTCTGTGCACACTTGAAACGTGCGGGTGACGTGACGTCGGAGGACTCTGACAGAGACATTTTTGTTAGAAACTTGAACAGTTAAGGATCATTGCCCGACGGACAGAAGGTTTGGGAAAAAGCATTACAATAGTATTAAATGTGTCCATAAATAGAGTTCATCGGATCATTTCCTCTAGCATCTGTATGCAAACATGACAGCTGGAATCTCTGAATGATTTCAGACAGATTAAATATTTCATGTAAACGTAGCTGCTGCATCACGTGCTGGTGTTACATTCATCTCTGTGTAAAATTTTAACGCTATGTAAAAAGAATTTGATCTCTGCAAGATCTTCATGTCTCAATTCTTCCAAAGCAGGACCATTACCCTGACTTAAGCCCCATTTCCACCAGCAGGTCTGGGTTGGGTCGGGCCAGGCCGGATTGGGTGGGTTTTGGTGCGGATATGTTGATTTCCCGTGCGTCCCCACAGCACACTGTAGATTTACCCTGGAAACGGAGTAGATAGATAAGATTAGAATAGATAGATAGATAGATAGATAGATAGATGGATGGATGGATGGATGGATGGATGGATGGATGGATGTGTATTTATTAACCGGATAGCGCTGCTGCGTGATCGCATGACATCATCACCGTGCAACACCTTTTAACCAAACCACACGTGACAGAAACAAAGGAGTCACCCCTCCTTTGTTTTTACGCCGGGTCAGGCGGGAAGTGATGGATTTTTCAATGAATCAACGGATTGCTGTGTATTAGCTCCACCTCTTTGGTCGGTTAAATCAGTACCCCTACCGAAGGGTACCAAAAAGGTAGGCCGGGTCGGGTCGGATATATAAGTAGCAGTCCCAGTTTTCATCTGTGGAGACGCAAAAAGATGTGTACCGACCTAGACCTGCGGGTGGAAACGGGGCTTTATAGTATACTGTGCAATTCTTGACCAACATTTTATTTAGTCTTTTTCATTGAATGCGGGCCAAATCACATACAGTTGTGCTGAGGTTTACATACCCTGACAGAATTTGTGATTTCTTTGGACATTTTTCAGAGTGGTTGGGTAATGACATTTGTTATTAAATAAAATGTTTTTTGTTTTTTTTTTCTATCATTTACACCCTTTGATCCCCAGACTCCCAGGTGAGTCTCATGCAACCATTCAGTCAAATGGACATCTCCTTGGCCAAGTAGCTAGGGTGCATGATCACTTGGAGGCATAGTGACAGGACTATCAACTGTCACATCTCTCCCCCTCTTTTCACAAGCACGTCTTTGTGCTCCACGTAGGCTGCCACCCATCCAGAATCCATGGACTCACCCCCAGTGCTACAAGGATCCCTACTTAAAAGTGCCAGATTGTGGGTCGGATGAGGGCCTGGGCGGGATGTGATCCCCAGACTCCAAGGTGAGACTGACACAACTGACACGATGTAATTAAATATGTATACATTCTAATGACCAAGTCTGTCAGTGTGTCACACTTTGCTCTGCCCCTCTTACTTTCCAGCTCAGCCACCCCCCCACCCCATCCCCCAATCAGTGCAACAGTTTCCAGACCTCAACTATTTTTCGTTAATCTAGTGTATTTAGACAGTCTTGCTTTCCTTATGCTTTGCCTTATGCCAGACTTTCCAGTGTTAAATTTACACTGATTTCCTGATTCCTGGTTTCTGACCTTTGCCTTACATCTGTGTCCTGCTCTTGGTTTCTTTCTGGATTCTTCTGGACCTCAGGCAGAGAAACAACCACAATGAGCCACCCTTTTTTCTTTGCCATATTCTCAAGTTTGTTGTAATCTCTTGGACTACTGAGCCCTCACCAGTTCTGTCCGATCTCAGCAAGCCCTGGTGGTCTGGTTACAAGAATATCTGTTGGGACGTCTGTTGAAGACGACCACAATCTAACCCCTCCTGTGCCTAACTGCCTGTGGCTAACAGATCTGCTCAAGCCTTCACTGACAACAAATAAAGACTGTTCTCTTTCCCAGAACTCGGTGTGTATTTGTTGTTACAGTGACCATGAAAAGAAAATGATGAAGCTGGACTTGTATTGATAGAGAAGATATATGTCATAAATAGATGATCATACAGAATAGATGAGAAAAAATTCATTAAAAAGCAAAATAAGCTAATTCTCAATTTCATTGTCAACGTGCCGTGTACTACTCCAAGCGGTGACCTCTGGTATACTGAGTGTTTCGGCTGTGACAGCAAGTATTTTCCAGCCCCTCCAGAAAGTTGTGATGCTGCAATTGTAACTATGAAAATAAACACAAAGGGGTGGAATATATACAATATAAGAAATAGCATCCCAAATTTCTCATATTAGCAAGAAAACAAGATTTGTTGCTTGAATAATTTGACTTTGGTTGAATTTCTGTTAATATTTGAAATTGGAACATTGCAACTTTCTGGAGGGACTGATTTTCACAGACGACGCAGACCACTTGTGTGAACGTTTGCATTCACAGAAAATATATCCCAGCCCTTAATGTGCAGATAAAATTAAACAAAATGAAAGCCAGAAGCATTTTGTTGCAAATTTGCAACAACAAGCATTAAAGGGTTAAAGCTAAAAGATATTTTTACATTAGTCATGATCTTTATCACAACACTGAGATAAGAGATTCACCACAGCTGGCTGCGTTGCTGACACACTTCTGTTTATGTTCTTGACCCCATTCTGCTAAATGTCTCTGTCCTACGATGCTGATCATCTCCGGTTTTAGATTTTGGCCAATTTCTGGCTTCACACATTAAGATTCTAGCTGTGAAAATCTTCTATGTGAGGAGAGAATAGCATCACCATCCAGCTGGCGGATGAGCTTATTTCCCAAAACGTCAACATTTTCCCTTAAGTTTATCCCCCCTCCGAAAAGCAAAGGAAAAAAGGAAGTTTATTAGTGAGGAATCTGTACCATCAGACTGATTACTTGAGTTAAACCTGTCATTTATTAGTGTCCGTAGAGTCTGTTGCATGGCGCTTACTTCAGGGAAATATAATTTACTGTATAAATTATGCGGCTTTATCTGATTTGTAATTGTTTATCTTCATCCAGGTAACATGGCTGACCTTTTTAAGCTGCTAGTGATTTATGTGCCTGCAGAAGATAATTACTGTTCAGATGAAGTGAATAATTCATTTATTTTTGGCGACAGAACAGTGTAATAGAGGAGTAAATAAGTTCATGTCATCTTTATTTGTGCAGGTCTTAATCACTGTTAGAACCTGAAGGAGCATCCCAATCCTCCCATTATGAACTTAGACCCTCCACTGCCTGCAGGGAAACCTCATTTGAAGCCTTAAACTAATTTGGATTTTAATGAATGCATTTAAATTGAACACGTGGAGCTCAGCACTTTGTTAGAGGCTGAAATTGGATGTTAGGGAGGAGGCACGGCAGAACGTACAAGTTTGGTTATGGTGTGATTAACAGGGTCATGGGTTGTCTGATGTTCATGTCAAAGTCAAATTATGTTGATATTACTTTCCCTTTACTTCCTAAATGTTAAACTATTTTTATATCCCCACATCTATGAAGTCAATGGATGGATGAATTTTAATGTTTTACTAAGAAATATGAAAATTATCCAGTTTTCACTTCTTCTTCTTCACTTCTTTTCCCAGCAGTCAGACTTTTCACTCATATCTTAAAGTGGCCTTGATCAATAGTTTTTTCAGTTTTCTGGTGGTCTTTTTTTTAAGACATTTTTTTTGGACATTTTCTGCCTATTCAGTCATCTGTAACCCAGTCCTTGCTTTAATGTTTTCAGGGACCTGTGTTTCTAATTTCTTCTTATTCATTTAACCTTTATTTAACCCGTAAAATTGACTCGGTTAGATTAAAACAAGTGTCCTGGGCAAGAAACAGCAGTAAGAAACTATTGACAGCTCACACTAAAATCATTCACACATGAAACATCGACCAAAACACAAAGCTAGAAAAAAAAATGTACCTAGTGATCTAAACTAATATGTTCAACAAAGCAGAAAGTCACCATTTAAACATAAAATTAAGTTATCTTTGAAAGCATTTCAGCTCCATCAGTCCAAGGTCCTTTTCCAGGTCGTTCCAGGCATCAGAAGGCAGCATTTGAAAACCTTTTTTCCTGCTCTGTTCTGACCTTAGAGCAGCGTATAGCTAATCAGGTTATTCCTTGTTTTCAGAACTTTATTACAAAAAGCGAGAAGTTACAGCATGTAAACACAAAATGACAGCAGGTCAACATGTTACAGGGAAACATAGTTTACATTTTTCAGTTGAGATATTGATAAAACGGTATATCAAAAAGGTGCTTCAACACAAATGTTTAAAGAAAAATAAAGGACAAAATAGTTGCAGTTTATGTACATTAGTGAATACAATAAAAAATTCAAGTCACTGAATCAATCTTCAAAGAAAAATTGACCCTTCAAAGCTGAAAGTGTAAAGGCTTTTTTTTTTTGGTTAGTTGTTGCACTTGAAGTGCTAATGAGACGACCTTAACTTCAAGTAACTTTGCCATACAACAACACACCAAGACAAAATAAGTAGTTCTGTGCAGTTAGATGTTAATAAGACGTGTATTTACGTAAATATCCGATGTTTAAGAGGCTCGGCTAAAGGCTAATAGCTTTTCAGTCGCGGAACGAGCCGCCATGTTGTGTCGTCAGCGACATACAGAGTTGCGGTCTGCCCATTGAGTTACATGTATAATCCAAGCTGTGCAAAACATGAAAGATGGCTCCAGAACAGCTAGATTGGAACTGGTTTGTGTGGTGGGATCATCAGCCAGTTCAGAAAGTGTGATAATGCTGAGGAATTTGGGGGAAATTCCATTTTACAAGCTAGAACCAGAGTAGAACTGTAGCCAGCTGCCTACAGCCTGTTTCCCAGCCTCAGCTCCACTGGTTCAGCTAAAAGCCTGCAAGACCACACCGAGGGAACTCAGAACTGTAAGGAGCGACCCGGAACAACACAAGCAGACCAACAACTGATAAGGAGCTGCACCGGTTTGACATAGAGCCAGGCATGACAGAAACAAGGCATTTGTTCCCTGCGTTAGCTCGCAGCGAACAGCTACCCGCGAGCTAGCCACGGTAAATAATTAGCCTTAAAAAAATGAGGAGATAACAACTTGCATGGTTCCAGTTGAGTTTTAAATAGTTCCCGTTTATAAGGATGAGGATGGAGGGAAGGATGCATCTTTGGAAGCAGCTGGAGGAAATCTGATGACCGGCGACGTCCTCACATAACCGAGCCGCAGCTGTCGGTCGATACAGTAGCTGTATGACCGATGTGATGAAGCAACGATGGTTGAAAAAAAAATGTTCCAAAGAACACGATCGCATTTTCATTGTGTAAGGAGTCTCAACACGTTGGTGGCTGCAGCTCCAGTAAACAGATGCTGTAGACAGGAGAGACGTGCAGACAGGCTACTACTGCTGCCTACTATTTCCCGGTGAATCCGACTCCGACGTGCTTCTTTATCCTCTTCAAAATAAAGTTCTAAATCTGTAAAAAACCTAAATAAACTAACGCTGCACTTACGACCTTTTAACCATTAACTGTCAACACAATTTGAAGACTGAGTCATTGCCGTTTGTCTGTAAAACTGGACAAGGAACTTAAAAATCGCAATGAAGCCGTTGACTTCAATGTTAAATGAGCTGCGAAGACAGACGTCACATCTGGTTTTGGCTCACAGCGCTACAGTCTGGTCAGATGTGCTGAAAAGCAGCAATGTTTTCTAATAACTCATCTATGCAGCTGCGCTTGTTTCTGTTACATAGATTATCATGAAGAACGTTTTTGTTGATAAAACATGGCAAAAAATGACAAAAACGTGTCATCAGCACTTTAAAAATCTTATACATCTCAGCAAGAAAAATATGTATGTTTGAGAAGAATTTCTTAAATCTGTATATATGGAATTTACCAATAAGATATTAACAATGTGGTTCATTACTTTATCTTTACATTTAAACTTGCAAATGATGTCTTTGGGGAAAACTGAAACAGAATGATCACTTCTACTAAAATATATATCAAAATATCAAAATAAGACTCAGGGAAATAATAGAACGCGTGTAATACAGTTTCAAGTTCAGTATCATAAAATGTACAATCAGAACTAATATTTGTTATCTTGGAGATATTGTCATTACAAGGGTAAATGTTGTGTGAAGTTTTGGAGAGCACTTCTCTCATCTTAATTATTTCATGATAAGTATACTTGGAGATAAGAGGGAAGCAGACCCAGGAAACATTTGACATTCAAAGATTACAGCTGTTTCTGAGTTGGACAAGGACAGATGTGGGCAGTTTATCTGAACAGTCTCAGTACTGAAATATCCACCTGTCAGTTTAACACAGTAGCACTATATAGTATTACCAAATATTTAATCTATGATATTAGGAAACTACATATAGACCCTTCTGCATATCCAAGGTTTGAATAACCTGTACAGGGTTTTCTCCAGGATGTTTTAAACTGTGGGGGAGGTCTACCTGAGTGGAGGAGGGGTGATGATGACGACACAAATTTTGAAACTATGACTACTTCGAACCGAAAGTTTTTCTAAATACTTTTATTTACAAATCTAATGGCACAGTGTGCAGCCTGTCTGAGAGCACTTCATTTTCCTAGTTTTTTTTTTTTTTTAAGAGCTCTAAGGCTCTGTTGTAAGGAAAGTCCTTCAGGGGTGGCCCGCTGATGCCGAGGAGCATGCATGCTGCCAGATGGTCCCCCTGCAGCCTGTTTCTAAGGTCTGTCTTTACCTACACAAAAACAAATAAAAGTGAGTGGGGTGAAGAAAATTAAGAGAAACCAAACCATCTGACCAACAGTTTACTATTAACCAAATGTCTGACCCTGTTCATTGTAAAGAAATCTTGCTCACAGTTGACAGATGATATGGGTACTGTCAAAGCTATGGCTGCTAGCTGGCTCAAGCATGGATAAAGGAGTCCCCATTCATCATTTTGGGATGCCAGTTTCATCATTTCATCTTGCTGGTCATAACACTGATCAGGGGTCCTCAATCATCTTTCTTGACAATTCCCCTCTTGCTTGAAGGAACAGTACACCCACAGAATGATGTCCATTCATTTTCTACTCACCCTCATGCTAAGCAAGCCTCTGGAGCATTTTTTCAATATCTCAAAAGCAGCCGGAGATCGGAGAGCTTTTCGTTTTCCCCCAACTTTCATATAGTGGAGTTCATCAGCGCCTGAACCAAAAAGGTTTAGGCGCTCCACTTATCTTTGTCTTTCCTGCGCCACAGCCAGCTGACAGACAGGCAAGTGGGGACTCCGGTGTTGGTTTTTCAAAATAAGGGTGTATGAAGGCAGCATAGCATCACTTTTCATGAAAAACACAATGTTTTGTGCCAAAATCACATTTCATACGATAATTTACATTAATATAGACATAAAACAACATAAAACAAGGGGAAAAAAATCAACAACATTATTCCGAAGGCATGGCGGCTTTTATTTTGCTTTTGAGGTGATCAGGTGTTTTTTGTAATGTCCAATCAGACGTCTGCACCTGTTGACAGGTAGTAGTTGTCCATTGTTCGTGATCAAGGGGTTTAATTTGTCTGGGACATATATATATATATATATATATATATATATATATATATATATATATATAGATAGATAGATAGATAGATAGATAGATAGATAGATAGATAGATAGATAGATAGAAATAATTTTTCAAAACAAAAATTCAAAATCAATATTTTAACTTGCTAAATTATAATTAAGTAAATTTCAATTTATTATTACCTTTGCCAGTTTTGTGTTATTTGAATTACTATTGGGAATTTAGCTTTTTGTTTAATGGGAGGGTATGTAAACTTTCATGATCAATAGTATATTACATTTTACATTACATTTTATATTTGAATGTTTTCCATTAAAGCAATTAAAATAATCTTATCTTTCTTTTAAGGGGCAAAAGTATTGGTATTGATAACGTCAAACCAAAAGACCTGGGTTCACTGGACTGTTTGGCAACCTGGAAGCAAACACACCGTGCTGCAAATGCATGGGATGATGCATTTATTCAAAATTATTTGTTGTTACTGTTTGTTAATTTTGTCAAATTTTGTTTTGTTTTGTTTAAATCTTTTGAAATCATGGTTTTATATATTTGTATTTGTCAAACTTTGTTTTATGTGCTGCTGTTCATTGTGGTTAGGACACTCTTGCAAAAGAGATTTTTAATCTCATCTTTTTCCTAAAGGTTAAATAAAGGTTGAATAAAAAAAAAAGAAAGAAAAAGTACCATAACTAATATCGACTTAAATAATTTTGGTACCGTCCATCCCTAATTTATATGGAAAACTGATTCTCATATTTGATCCATAACGTTCATCAGCATCTCATCTGAGTACAAAGGCAACAGTTTACATCATCTGACAGACGGATGCTCTTATTTATTTAAACCATGCCTATAATACAGACACACACACACACACACACTCTCTCTGTTGACTCAGTGTGTCTCTGCGTGTGGTTTGGTTTATCGCAGCAGGACAAAGCGGCTCCCCCTCTTTCGCTTGCTCTTAGTTTCTCAGCAGTCTTGGCACACCTGGGAGGCACCTGTGGGCAGAGATTGACAGCTTGCTATAGTTCCCTGTGCGGCATGTGTACGTTTCACCGTTTCCCTCCTCTTCCTCCTTCCTATCTGCACTGCAGCAAACAGAGCAGCTCAGGACTGTGTACAGTACAATATTAAAGCAGGAATGAGAGGAGATCACCTCTCCCTCCTCTTCATTTCTTCATCTGACAGTGTTAACAAAGAGGATCAGACGCATCAGGATTTCTGCAGAAACCGAGAAGCTTTGAGTCCTGACTGAGCTGTATTACAACAAAGACTTGAAACAAAATTTAATTAATCTTGCTTTAAATTTAACTTAAAGTTAGTTTAGTATATTCAGGCTGTTTTATAAATAGCTCTAATAAAATGGAGAGGGTAGTACATTCATCAGCCACTTCATCAGAATATGACCTCACCAATGCGTTTGGTCTGGCTGGTTATTTTCTGCCATGCTGCCTTCCTGATCCTGTACCTGCAGTTTTTCCTGGTTTTGATGATAATATGTTATATTCTTTGTACAGTTCCATCAGCAGTGTTTGATCTACTGATGACAAGAACAGAGCTCTCATTTTACCTTTAGTGTTACTCAATTCAGTTTTATTTGGGCTTGTTAGATGTTCTGGGTGTGTGTAACTGTGCAAGGCTGTCTGGAATCAGTCTAGCTTGAAAAGACTGAGCTTCGTTCTTGGAACAATTTGAGGCTTAAGAAGGAGATGGCGGTAGTTTGAGTCCCACTCATTTGGGTGAGTCTGTCATCTCTGAGGCACTTTCATGGAAAGCCTCCCTGCTAGCTTTAAAGGAACTAGGGGCAGGATGAAGAAGTGAGACTCGCGAGAGACGCGACTGGCGCTGCGGGTAACTGCAGCCACCAGCCAAGCTGGCACGGGAGCGCGCACAAACTGATGCTGGAATGCTTCTTTGTAGTGACACTTTTTAGTGTCTTTCAGATCTGGATCTTTGCTGATGGCAGAAGAATTCATAACTATCCCTTGCAGTGTTTGAATCCACCGTGGCCATCTTCCTGTATCAAAACTGCTGGGATGCGTTTGCAGCATCACCTGACGTCGTATTCGCAGGACTGCAGAGGAAATTCGGCCACCAAACTGCAGCGCATTATGCAGCACACAGCCTGTTCAAGGCAACGGAGAGAGACGTGGGTGGGCTCGTTCTTTCTGCTTTATGCTTCATCACCCATTAATATTAGAGGTGTTATAGAACAGGGTTTCCCAACCCTGGTCCTCAGGGACCCCACCCCTGCTGGTTTTCCAGATATTCCTACTTCAACACACCTGACTCAGATGAAAGGCTCGTTAGCAGCTTGCAAAGAAGCTGATGAGCAGTTGAGTTGATCTGAATCAGGTGTGGTGGAGTTGGAAACCTGGAAGACATGCAGGGCAGGGGTCCCTGAGGACCAGGGTTGGGAAACCCTGTTATAGAAGATGTTTCTTTCAACAATGTTTGCAATATTCAGTAAAATTGGGTTCACTTCCCCATACGCTGTTATTAATTAAAAGCTTTAAACATATAAATATTATTATACATCAACTGTGAAAGTAATGAGGCTGAAAAAACATCCGCCAATCATCTCTGCATTCCTTAACTTTTTCATTTGTCTATTGGCTCGTCAATCACTTTTACTACCATAGTAAGAACGGGTAATAGGCGAGACTGATCAATGAGAGTGATTGATTGGCGAGAGTAATACCGCATCCCCGAAGCTGCGCGCACGTGTCAGACGTTTACAGCAGGTAGCTAACATCATTCTGCTAGCAGTTAGCAATGTTCAGACAATGGCATTCCGTGTACTTGTGTTTGTGACATGATGGGAGAATCTGTACTTGCTGTCTGCTAAACACCGGAGTGGCTCGTGCACGTTGTTCTGTAGTCAAAGGAGGTAGCTGTAA
This sequence comes from Atherinomorus stipes, assembly GCA_023101725.1. Taxonomy (NCBI): domain Eukaryota; kingdom Metazoa; phylum Chordata; class Actinopteri; order Atheriniformes; family Atherinidae; genus Atherinomorus; species Atherinomorus stipes. The sequence continues at coordinate 150,901 of JALJCO010001079.1, forward strand.
ATCTAGCAGGTTGGTCTTGTATATGTGCATTATTCAAAAACTAGCTAGCAGTCTCTGCTTTCTGAAATGCCGAAACATCTTCTATAGCGTCTTTAAAGAACTGGACATGCATGTGTATTCTTTTACAATTCCTGCCCCTAGCTCCTTTAAAGGCCCACAATCAAACTTTTAGCAGTGTTCTCAGTGACACGCCCAGTATCGACGGCTAAACTAGCATCCATCTTGCATCGTACCTGTACGGTGATTCACTCTAGCCAATGAAAGCGAGTCTTATCTTGACTCTTGTTCTGTCCCGTCCTCTATTTTTTTCCTCTCTCCCCCCAGTAACGTTCTTTGCATGTCTTTGACAGATCCGGCATGGAGCATGTTCAAAACACCCGCTGTGTTCCTATCTGGTTTATATCCGTTTGCTAGTATGTGATGTGGGGCAAAACTAATGGTCAGCTGCAGCGTCAAAGCGGCGTCCCGGATGCAAAAGTTACATTGTGCAGTTTCTGAGCCTTGGGACGCCTCTGGGCAGTGACAGGTCAAAAATGTGCATAATGAATATTGTTAATCAAAACGAGTCAGAAACGCAGATTTTAAGGTCTAAAAGTTACATTATGGGTCTTTAAATTCAAGTGAGGCAGCAAAAAAGTTGTCCGACTGCCTGATATTCAGCACAGTCGGCTACAACAGCAGCTACAGCAGTTTGTTAAGATGCCATGACAGTTAAGACAGTCCCATTTATTCAACCAATCAGTTCTTCATAGTGGGGTTTGAGGAAGTGGTGATGGACCTGCTCTGGGTTATATCCTCGGTTCTGAGGAAATGAGACGAAGCTACACAGCTGTTCATGTTCCAAAAAGCTTCTATCAGCTGGAGAAATGTAGCTTTTGTGAAATGATAATTGTTATCATCACTGTGGATTATGTGGGTCCAGAGAAGAGACGCAGTAAAGAAAACTCAAACTTGTTAATACAAGTTTATTTGTGGGTCCAAAGTTACTGTAGCACTCACCAGGCAGCATATGTCAGTAAATCTCAGAGTTATCTGCAACATGGTGAGTAAATGTTTCTATCACATTAGTCATGTTTTAAAATCTTAATTTTAGTTGATTTCTTCTTTATGCTCTGCTGTCTGTACATATGAACGATGTACATACATACAAACACAGACACAAACACGCATCCGTGACACGTGAACGCCACCCAATACATTACTTCCATTTTAGCTCTGGCTAATTAACTTGTGGAAGTACAGTCGTCCTCAAAATTATTCAAACCCTCCAATTAAAGAAAATGCTAAATTCACAATAGTAATTAAAATAACAAGAAACTAAAGAAACTAGTAATATTTTTTTTAAATGACAAAAGTATAATTAAGTTAAAGATTAGATTATTGCTCTTAAATCATGTTTGAAAATAATAATTTTGAAAAATAAATAAACAAAAACCATCCAAGACACATTAAAGAAGCTTGCTCATGAACAGTGGACCAAAATACCTGTCAACAGGTGCAGACGTCTTTTTGAACATTACAGAAAACACCTGATGGCTTTGATTGCCTCAAAGTGTTGCCCAACAAAATTTTAGCTTTGGAGCCCCGTTGTGCTTGTTTACTTGTTTTATTTTTTGTGTTTTTAATATTTTGGTTGAACCACAATTCAAAACCAGTCATGGTTTTCATAATTTTTAAAAATTTATTATTACCTTTGTCAATTTCATCTTATTTCACAAACAGCTAATTTTTTTCCGTCTGTAATTGTAGGGTATAAATCATTTTTGGAAAGACAGTATGTGGCGATTTTTTGCAAGAGGGAGCCGGCCTTCCAGTGGAAAGTAAAGTGAACGGGGAGATAAACCAGCAGGACTTACAGCCAACCAGATAGTTCATGCAGCCTAAAGGTTTATGTGTGTAAAATAGTTTAATATTTTGGCTGGTAAAAAAAAAAAAAATCAGTCAAAAAGTTAGTTTTGGACACTGTTTTATTTGTGCTGCCTTCTGTTTATTTCAGACATGGCAGCTGCTCATGATGGTGAATGGCACGATGTCTAACAGGCACAAGATGCAGGACTTTGGCATCATGCAACAGTTCATTTATCTAAAGCTTCAGTAAATCAGATGTTGTGTCCAATCTCAGTCATACAAGCCCAAACCTGAAGAAATCAAAGAGCACGCTGCTAAATCCAACTCTGAGTTTCTAAACCTGAACCAGAGGTAAGACATCTTTACACCAATCTGTCATTTTCTAACCTGAGACAGTGTGCTGCTCTGATTTGGCTTTGTTTTTTTTAAAACTTGATGATAGTAAAATGCACGAGTATGTTGTACACTTCTAAAATGTGGAATTCAACAGATGCCTGTGCTGTTTCTTTCTCCTCTGGCTTTGATCATTCAGCTGCTCTGCTGATCACACAGTCACGCTTCATCTTGTGTTGTTTCGTTTTGTAATAAAAGACAAGCAGAGGGACAGATAGACATGTTTAATGTGGAACATGTCAGGTTCTTTCGGCTGAGAAGGAAGAAAGCATTTCTAATTTATAAAAAGGTTTTGTTTCAGAGAAACAAATCCTGGAAAAAGTTTATGGCGTTAAGAGACAACATGCTCGAGATGATATTTAGTCTTTCTGAGCATCACAGGTCTGTGTGAAGAGTGTGGACAAAGTTTAAGGCTGGTTTGAGCTCGTGACTGGCCAAGTTGCTGCCTTTGCTACGGGCTAAGAAAGAAAGATGTTGTTAGTGATGGACAACACATCAGTCAAAGAAAGTTGTTTCAAACTGTTCTATACAAGTAAATTTGAATTGAATTGAATTCACATAGACTCTAATAATAATAATGATAATAACAATACTACATACACCCAAGGTCACTTTGCATGAATAATAAGCAACATGAGTGAAATAAGAAAACAGTTATAAACTATAAAAGAGAGTACACAGGTGCAGGAACAGTGCTGAGTTCTCTGGACCAGCTCATCTCAGATGGACAGAGACACTGGACATTTGTTCTGTCCACATTACAACTGCTTCTGGGGAAAAACCATGTCAAAGATGAAAAAGATGCCTTCAGGCTGCTGTCAGAGAAAGCTGTGGAGGACATGGAGGACCTCATCTGTCTGAAGGAAGCATTGATGCAGAGACTGATGTTGGAACTTTGGATGTATGCTATCATCAGAGTGATGTCTTCTCCTACCAGGTCCATGGTTTGTTTGTCATCTTATTTCTATGAACCGGAGTACACAGAATAAATTAGAGGTGATCAGGTGGAACATCAGCCACTACAGGAGGTTGAACTTTAGCTAATGAAATTACTTCCTCACATTTGGCAGTGAGTCTCTCATCTCGGTCTGCAAGCAGCAGCTTACCAGATGTTTACATCCATCTGTAGCACAACAGGCCGCTGCTTCAGCATGCCGCACACCCTCAAAGTCGCTCTGCAAAGTGGAACCTGGCATAAACGAGCTGCTGTTTGTGTTTTTTAAGGACATTGACTAAATTCCACCTTAGACAGCCGCTTTTACCATCATTCCCACAAGCTTTAACACACGTGTACTGTATTTGCACTTTAGCCCTACAGGTTTCTACTGCAAAGCTTTTGTGCCCATAATGCTTCAGCAATAACGAGGTTGATTAAGTAATGGCTTGCACACATGCTTATTTCTACTCAGATTTTGATAAAATTGCTAATAAAATTTGTGTCCTTGCAGATGTGTGGAAATATCTGAAACACAAAAGGAAAAAAAATGTTTAAAAGTATTTGGAATATTTGAACCTTGCTTTGAAACAATGCACACTGAGCTCATAGAGAATTTCAGAGGATTCATTTAAAAAGACTGCTTATCTGGCATGTTGTTCTTTCACCCGTCATCATTTGGCTCTTTGTTGCTTCTCCTCTTCCTCGCCCTTTTCATCCCATTCGCTGCCTTCATTTTTCCAAACAGCAGGCCGGCTGACAACACACGACTACATGAACGCTTGACCTTGAAAATATGAAACATCTTCATCTGCTCCTCTCGTGGGTCTCTCCCTTTATTCTTCATTCCTTTGTCATATCATCATTTTTGCTTCTGTCATTTTCAGTAAATCTTCTGCTTTCTTTGTTCCCTTTTCTCTTTCACCCATCTTTTCTCTACTCCTACATGCTTTGACTTCTTCTCTCTTCAATTAGTCTTGTCTCGCACCTCCTCCCCCATCAGATCCCCTGCTTGTTTCTCTGCCTCCTTCCTCTCCCTCACTAAGTGATGGAGTTTTGTTTTTATATGAAGTGACAGAGTAAAGAGCTGTATAAAGGTTACAGTGGCTTCCTCTATGACACTACCATATTACTTATCACAGTCCTGCTCTCTCTCACACAGACAGTCTCATATTTTCCCTGGGCACTTTGCTGTTCATCGGGACACCAAATCGAAATGAGGCTCTCGTATCTGTTGCCTTTCTTTAACAGTCTGATCATAGGCGTAAACACTCCCTAAACAAGCATATATGCAACGCTCTGAAAAGTCTTTAGCTGTATTTCTGAATACAGCTAAACAGACAATAGACAGTTGCAGGGATTTACTGAAACACCTGCAAACATAAATTTACTGTACATGAGATGACAATGGAGTTTTTTCCAATTCCATTCCAGATTTTGAATGTCAATGTCGTTTTTTTACCCTGAATCCTCCTAGAGAGGGTTTCTGTCATTTCTTTCAGTATCCTTGAGGACCAGTTCTCAGACATCTAGAGGGACTTTCCGAAGCTCTTCTTTTCTTCTTTCTGCCTTTTGGTCAGTTTTCTGTCCACATGATTCCACACTGCTTAAAGGGACTTGAGGCAGGAATTTAAGAAAAAAACAAACATGCATGTCCATTTTTTTTAATACTAATGGGTGATGAAGCACTAAATACCAAAAAGAACGTTTCCACCCATGTTTCTCTCCGTTGCCTTGAACAGGCTGTGTGCTGCAAAATGCGCTGCAATTCGGTGTACGAATTTCCCGCGCTGCCCTGCGGACATTACGTCAAATGACGCTAAATCCGCTGTTTTGATGCAGGAAAAAGACGATTGCGGTAAATTCAAACACTGTAAGTGATAGTTATGGATTCTTCTGCCGTCAGCAAATGATCCAGATCAACTGAAAGACACTAAAAAGTGTAACTACGGAGAAAAACAACATACGTGAGTAAACAACATAATAGCTTTGGTTTGTGCACGCTCCCGTGACGGCTTGGCTCGTGGCTGCAGTTACCTGAAGCGGCAGTCGCGGCAGTCGCGAGTTTCGTTTTTTTAATCTTGCCTCAAGTCCCTTTAAATAATGTTGAGCTCCAACCTGCATTAATCTGGGTTCTGGGGATGATCTGTCCCTCCATCATCAGACCTGTAGAGATGTAGAGTTTTAGGGATGATTCGTCTTGAGGTCTGGGTTCTGGAGAAAATCTGTCCTTCAATCAGACCTACTGCCACTGATTTTCTGTCCAGTTCTTGGTTCATGTCACATACTGCAGCGCTTCTCCCCGTTTTCCTTTCAATTATTAAAACTCTGAGCTGAGGACTAGCCTCCCATTGTCAGTGAGATCCTCATCTGTGGGCCAAGTTAAAACCAGGTTGGTTGGGGGACGGCTTTGGGTGGTGGTAGCCTAGTGGCCACAGAGGTGGGCTTTGGACCAGGCAACTGAGGCTCGAGTCCCCAGTGTGACACTAAAATTAGATAACTGTGGGCCCTTGAACAAGGCCCTTAACCCCCACCAACTGCCTCCCAGGCACCAAGACATGGCAGCCCACTGCTCTCTGCTCGATCTAGAGATGAGTTAAATGCAGAGGCCAAAATTCCCAATTGGGATCAATATAGTATAAAAAAATCAAACAAACAAAAACCTCTCTTTTCTAATAGGCTCAGATTTTGGAGTTTTGTCCTGATTTGGAAATTATAGGATGCTCTTATTATTGTGGCAAGGTATGCAACGAGGGCCCAGGCAGGATTCAATCCCACAGACTCCCGGGTAAGAGATGCCCACACTTACCACTCAGCCAAAAGGATATCTTTGTGGCCAAGTAGCCAGGGCGCATGATCAGTTGGAGGCATAGTAACAGGACCCCACTCTGGCACATTATGTTCTTCAGCATTTCTGTTTTTATCTTATTTCACTTTTTGTGTGTTGTCTTTTATTGTTTTAATATTTTGAATGGTCTTTTAATTTTGACTTAGTGTTGTTGGTGATGGACAACACATCAGTCAAAGAAAGTTGTTTCAAACTGTTCTATACAAGTAAATTTGAATTGAATTGAATTGAATTGGAATTGAATCCTGACACGTTTGAGTCATTGCCTGCATCGTCCTGGGGCGGAGAAACTGCAGTTCATAACTTTCTTTTCCAGCCCAGGGTATTAGGTCACGGCTGCATTCTGCTTTGCAACACTGTGTCACACGCCAGCAACTGGATATCAACACACTGGCTATTTTAAAAAGCACACCATGGCTGATTCAGCAAAGAAATGCAGGAGGATATCATCACAGGAAGCAATGAAAAAAAAGGAGAAGCAACAGCGCAAAAGACTGTAGAGCGCTCAGAGAAGTGACAGGATGAAGATGAAGCTAGATTAGACATCGAAACCAGAGTGATAAAATCTATTAAACAGTGCTTTAAGAGTGGCTTCTTGATGGCCATGTTTCCATAGAGACCATTCCTGATGAAGCTTTACCCAAGGGTCAGCTGAAAGCTCATGAACAGGACATCTCTCTGGTCCTGATTCAGATCTTTTTCATTCCTGCCCGGAGATCAAGTCAATGGTGCAAAACTCACCCTTCAACGTTATTTGAAAAAAAGTTGTTTTAAACTAACAGTTTCTCGGTTGCTTTCTTTTCTTATTTAAAGGCTTTTTACTGTGAGCAGGCAGGGTGTAAACAAAACTCAGTTCAAAAGAAAAGACTCTTCAAGGTTACTGCAGAAACATGGCAGACTGGAAGGAAGATCTATGGTTTCACTGGAATATAAAATTGTTCTGAGTTGAAGAAAATTGTCAGTCATTGGAAGAACTAACATGAAACTGGATTAGAGACAGAAGAGTCTAAAAAAAAAAAACAAAATAAAAACCTGCTAATTTTTTAGAATATATACATACTTATTTCTTTTTTGTATTGACAAGAACATATTGTAATGCCCACCAGTTGCCCAAGAAGACACAGAACATCGACTCTCACTTTAGTTAACCTCACGAATCACGACAGGAACAGACCTGCTGCTACAACAACAACCACAACAACTTCTTCTTTGTCTCTTTCCCTCACTACCCCTTCTCTTTTTATACTTTTGCGCCCCCTAGCACACCTGGCCTTACAGCAAAACAAAAACCCTCTGTAACAGAAGACATGAACTATTACACGATTGACACAAAAACAGTGTCAGCGTGTCGGCAACAGGAATACATGTTCGTATGTCAAACAGCAGTCAGAACTTTTCTCATATGTACACACAGACACACACACACACACACCCATACATGTAGGCTTATGTACTCGCATAGACATCTCAGCAGACTTGTACCATAATGTAAAGTACATGCTATGCATGCCAACATTAACATTTACAAACATTTACATAACATAAACAACAGTAGTTGTCTGGTGGTCTTTGGGTATTTCATATCTGTACGCTCCTTTAAACATGCCATAATAGAGCCAAGACTTAAGAAGCCCAGTCTGGACCAGTCAGAACTTAAGAACTTTCGGCCCATATCTAAGCTCCCTTTTATGAGTAAAATCCTGGAAAAGGTGGTAGCTAATCAACTGACATCCTTCCTTGAGACCCATAATATCTATGACAAGTTTCAGTCAGGGTTTCGGAAGCACCATTCTACTGAAACAGCCCTGCTGAAAGTGTCTAGCGACATCATGATGTCTGCAGAATCAGGTAGCTGTACAGTACTGGTCCTGCTAGACCTGTCATCAGCCTTTGATACGGTTGATCACACCATCATGAAAAATCAACTGCGGGATTGGGTGGGAATGACAGGTCCAGTGTTGGAGTGGTTTACTTCCTACTTAGCTGGTAGGAGCTTCAGTGTGGCAGTCAATGATATGATGTCTGAGCGGGGAGATCTTCAGTGTGGTGTTCCACAGGGCTCGGTCCTGGGACCACTTCTCTTCTTGCTTTATCTCCTCCCTCTTGGCCAGATTATCCAGCAGTACAGTGATGTGGCGTATCATCTTTTTGCTGACGAAATACAGCTGTACTGCTCTTTTAAAACCTCAGAGGTCCACAGACTCCACTCTCTGATGAACTGTTTGTCCCAGATTCAGCGGTGGTTAAATGACAACTTTCTTGCCCTGAACCCTGATAAGACTGAGACACTCATTATTGCTCCTGACAGTTCCATCCCCGACATTAAACAGCACTTGCGTGATCTGTGTTCCCCAGTCAAATCCAGTCTACGCAATCTTGGAGTGATTCTCGATGAGGGGATGTCGCTTGCACTACACTCAAAACAACTGATCAAGAACTGTTACTTTCATCTCTGCAATATCTCCAAGGTGAGGAAAATCATCTCACATGATGACTTGGAGAAAATTATCCATGCTTTTGTGTCCTCAAGACTGGATTACTGTAACAGCTTGTTTACCTGCCTGAGTAAGAAGGAGCTGGGCCGCCTACAACTTGTCCAGAACTCTGCTGCAAGACTCTTGACCCGCACAAGCAGGAGAGCCCATGTCACTCCTCTCTTGAAGTCCCTACATTGGCTCCCTGTTGCTTCCAGGATAAACTATAAAATCCTGGTCCTTACCTTCAGGGCCCTTCATGGACAGGTGCCTGGCTATAATACGGGTCTGATCCAGCCCTATACTTCGGTCCCTAGCCTGAGGTCCTCAGGTCAAAACCTGCTTATGGTTCCTCGGACCTGTTTTAAAACCTGAGGAGACCGGTCCTTTAAAGCGGTGGCGCCTCGTCTCTGGAATGAACTCCCTCTGTCTCTACGCTCTCTGGACTCAGTGGACACCTTTAAACACCAGTTAAAAACACACCTGTTTTCACAAGCCTTCCAAAGCACAGAGCTAATTGTTTTATTCACCTATTTATTTACCTTTTACTGTATTTTAATTGTTCTTGCTTGTATTGTTTTTATGTTATCATGTGAAGCACTTTGTGACTCCTGGTGACTCCTGTCTGTGAAAAGTGCTATACAAATAAAGTTTACTTACTTACTTACGCTCAGGGATCTGCAGTCCTGGTCCTTCATGGCCGGTGTCCTGCAGGTTTTCATAGTTTCCCTGCTGCAACACACCTCAGTCAGACTCAGAAAAGCTCTGCACCTGTCTGCCCCTGACCCGTGGATTTGAAGGCAGCTTTGCACCAGGTCTGTGTGCGTTCTGGCTGCAGTGCAGCTTGGGATCCAACCTCCAAGGTGCAGCAGTTCCCACTGGGAACATGTCAGACACAGAGCACCTGTCACTGCAGTGTGTGTAGGTGGATTCGTGAGATAAAATCACAGGAGAAATGCAGGATCACACCATAGTAACCATAATAAGGGGGGCTGGATAAACATCCAGTGGTCCATGGTTAAAAAAACACGAGACCCCCTGACCCATTGATTTCTAACCTGGTGTCATAATGACGTACTGTTTACATAGTTGAGGTGATCGCACACCTCCGGGAGGCTTTTATTTTAAAATTTACCAGATGCTTTACACTGCTCCTGTATCTGGATTCCTGTCTGGTCCTATCTGAACTACAGAGTTTGACACGTTCTGGGAACATGGTCTGACAAAAAAAGACCTGAGGTCTATACTTAGCAGAGCACCGTGACGAGACGCATCTGAGACGCATGTGACATGTGTCTGGTGTGAGCTAAACCATCGGTGATAACAGCCGCCATTAGCTCCAGAGGCTGCAGCCGGAATGCTCTGCACATGGACCCGGTGTGAAGCTGGCTTAAGTCAGGTGAGTTGCAGCAGGGAAACTTCAAAAACCTGCAGGACTCCAGTCCTTAAGCCAGGATTCGAGATCCATAATTTAGTTGGTGACATTTCCTTTGTAAATATCATTTTTCTTTCTATTTCTCTTTTTCATTTTAATGTCTTCTTTGACCCTTGAAAAAATATGATATCATGACAATTTCTCGCCACTGTTGCTGATCAGGAATATTCATCACCAGCCGCCGTGTGGTGAGAGTTGCTTGGTGCAATTTAGATCTTTATCAAATGTCCATGTTAAAACTTCCATACACCTCCCCTCATCACAAGCTTCTAGAAGAGTCTGCTGTTTCCATCCAGCAGACAGCGGCTCTTTGCAGGGTGACCTGACTCTGGTAACTTATTGTGCAAGGCCTGCTGTAGACCACTGGGAACGATGAGAGGCTCAGGAAGCTGTGGAAACCTGCGTTCTGCCAGAGACCCGCAAAGAAGCACTAAAGGATGGACGACCAGAGCCCGGAAGCCAAAGACAACCCTTCATGCTGTGGACCAGAAATGAAAGATCGTCTTCATGACTAACTGCATTTAGCTGCTGCCATGTGATTGGCTGCTTAGAGATTTGTGATATTTCTGAACAAACAGTTGGACAGGTGGAACGGTGAAGTGGACGATGAGTGCCAATTACTATGATCCAGTATTATGAGTTTCAACTTGCACAGCTTTGTCGGATCATTCAGCACGCACACACAGTGTGATCATATATGCCTTTTCCGTCAGACATCAGCTGTGTGTGATGCTGTGGTGTTTGATGAAAGCTGCATACTCACCTCTCATCTTTTCTCCTCTCACTTACAACAAATTCCATCTTTCTCATCTGTAAGTGTTAACAAATTCCAGCTGAGATAACAATGATATCTAACAAGCTTAATAACCTCGTCTCTGTATACCTGCACCTCTGGAACCTACACCTGATCATCCTCCATCTGCCCTGCTGTCAGTCTCAGAGAAAGTGATGCAAGAAGTTTTCTGCAGCTTTCTTTGAATTTCTCTCTGACACTTAAACGTCTCACCCACACTCAGATAAAGTGCCTTTAATAAGAGCCCATCCATGCGTTCATGTTACACTCAAAGCTGCACACACACCAGCTCACACCTTAGCAGCTTTTTTGGACAGCTTGCCGAGCGCACTAATGGGAGAAAGCTGGAAGAAAGGCAGAGTTATTCTTTTCTATTCAGTCTGTCAGCTACGTTTAATCCAGAGCTGCAGAGACTTAAAGCGTTTAGGGCTCTGCTGGGAGCAGAGATGCACGCCTCTGATTTTTACAAGTGACTCTTCAAAAAAAATTGAGCTTGATAAGATGACTCGACTCGAGGTAATTTGTTTATGCTCTCAGTTTTGAAGTCAATCTTCAGTCATATCAGATGTGAAAAGTCATCTTGTCCCTGGCGTCTCAGGGCAGATTGGATCATTTCGGAGGTTCAACTCAACTGAAGTAAAACAGTTTCTGGCTTTGTACCTAAGTGTTTTTTTGTCCTTCCTCCTGTCTTTCTGATGTCATCATGTCTTTGTCCTCTAAAAAACATTCAGGTTAATGCATTTTAAAGATAGTCACATGACTTATCAGTAGTTTTAGAAAAAAAAGTATGACTTGCTGCACAAAATTGTTTAAGGAGTCATCACTTGGAAATGTTATTTTTCCATGTTAAAACATTTATTTTGGTATCGGACTTTATTTATAACTTTAAACTTGAAAATCTGGAGTTTGAAAGTGGCTGAGGTTTTTTTTTTTCCCCATTTTGCCTATTTGTTAACTGTAAATCAAAATCGCCCTCAAGAGCGCGCCCTCCACAACATATTTGATTCTTCTGCTTTTCAATGATTGAATGATGAAAAGAACATCAAAACTATTGGGAGCAGCTTTCCGAAAGCGAAGTAAGGAGGAGGAAGAAAAACGGGCCGTAAGCAGAGGTATGCACACTGAGCTGGTCGCCCTGTGAGGGGGAGAGAGAGGAAGGGGGACGTTGCCGGTAGGCGCGCATCTCACGTTGTGGTTAATAATGACAGATGTCAACAACTTCTTAAAACACTGAGAATCATTGTAGAGTGAAGAAAAGAGTTCCTTGTTAGAGGTATGGACTTTCCCCCAACATTAAAAGCTTGTTTAGCTCGTCATGTGTTCCAGCTGGAGGCTAGCTAAGCTAACATGAAGCAGTTTCCCAACCCTGCTGCTGCAGCAGCTGTGGGAGACGTCACAATGTAACTGGTTCAACCTCATATTGTAGTACAGAAATGCATAATCACAGCTGCTGATAACTGATGTTGTTTAACAGGCTACTGTAGACCATTAAGTTTTAGTCTGTGTGCTGCAGCTACAAGTTGTACTCTAGCCTCCAGTTGCAGGTAAGTCCACATCTGTCCACATTCACTGAAAGTCCTGCAGATGCCTCTAGAACAGATCTGCAACCTGGACAATCCAAAGAGCCATTTTCAGACTCAACCCGGTGATAAAACTTGTTTAGAGCTGCAAATGTTTCATGTCCTTTTGAAAAAGGCAGCTTATCATCTTTTAAATAAATACTTACTATAGAAAATATGCTGTCATTTTAAAGAATTCAGCTTTATTTTTACATTTAGGTTTTACAATAATAATAAAAAAAAACTTGCAGAAAGAGGATAGATATGTTTTCTTCAATCAGATTTTCTTCAGTGGGACTCAACCGTATAAAAAATACGTATAAATAAAAATGTGGATATTTGTGGGAAATAATGTGGGGAAAACCCATCATTTCCAAGCTATTGACAAGAGGGATAGATTTAAAACAAATTACAGGTACTTGTAGTGCAGTGTAATCTGTTCGTCGCCGCTTGTGTAATGTTATGCTTTATTTTGTATGAGATATTGAAATAACAGACTAACGGTAGAAGTCAGACGTACTATAAGTTTGTTTGTGCACACTTGAAATTACACTCCATCAAAGCGTACTTACAACTCCTTGACATCACGAGCAGGCAGGAGGAGAAATGACGCAATACACAAAACTGACCGACTAAAGAGAAGGCATAGACTGGAAATGATATTGAACAATTGCAACACAATAGGGGATTATCACGCTTCCTTGTTCCGGTTTCCGGAAGTTGAAACATTTGGCACTTCCTCTTCCGGGCCATGTTAACGACAGCCGTTCCTGCTCTGTTATACTGTTTAAATCGTATAAACTCCAAACATATTTAAGTTTTCATTCCAGACCGAAGTGATACTGGATCAAAAGCTGGATCAAAGCGATCGATTTGCCGCGGTGAAGGGCCGAACTTTATAATAAAACACACGTTTGTTTGTCGCAGATGGGGCACAACACCGGCACTTCACAGCATGCTAGCATTAGCCAGCTAGCGTTTACTGACGTGCTTAACATTGTGCGTCTTAAAACACACAAACATCTGAAAATCGGGTCTGTACCCCCCCGTTTCCAGTGGAACAACTGGGGACTGCCAAGAAAGGAGACGCTTCAGATGATTGTGTGTTTTCAGCCGCACAAAGTTAGGCACGTTATCGAGCTGGCTAATGCTAACCTGCTAACACGACTGTATAGCCTGCCGGCCACAAACAAACGTGTGTCGTTTTATTATAAAGTTCGGTGCTTCACCGCGGCGAATCGGTCGTTTTAATCCACTTCTTCCTCAGCATCACTTCAGTCTGGAATGAAAACTTGGCATTGGCGTTTATCCGATTTACAAAGTTTAACAGAGTAGTAGCTGACGGACTACTGTTAGCAGGCTAGCATTAGCCAGCTTGATGACGTGCCTAACTTTGTGCGGCTGAAAACACACAAGCATCTGAAAACGTCTCCTTTCTTGGCAGTCCCCAGTTGTTCCACTGGAAACGGGGGGTTACAGACCCGATTTTCAGATGTTTGTGTGTTTTAAGATGCACAAAGTTAAGCACGTCAGTAAACGCTAGCTGGCTAATGCTAGCATGCTGTGAAGTGCCGGTGTTGTGCCCCACCGGCGACAAACAAACGTGTGTTTTATTCTAAAGTTCGGCCCTTCACCGCGGCAAATCGATCGCTTTGATCCAGCTTTTGATCCAGTATCACTTCAGTCTAGAATGAAAACTTAAATATGTTTGGAGTTTATCCGATTTAAACAGTATAACAGAGCAGGAACGGCTGTCGTTAACATGGCCCGGAAGAGGAAGTGTCAAAATCCGGGAACTTCCTGTTAGCGTGATAATCCCCTATTGAGGCAGTGTTTAGCTGAACTGGTTGCACAGTTGTCCCATGTTAAAGACCCACAACAAAACTTTTAGCAGTTTTCTCAGAGATGCACCCCCTATCGATGGCTAAACTAGCATCTGTCTTGCGTCGTACCTGTACTGTGGTAATGTTTCCTTATGTTTCTTTACAGAATCCAACATGATGCATGTTGAAAACACCCATATCTGGTTAATATCTGTTTACTAGTACGTGACGCGGAGTGCAACCAATAGTCAGCTGCAATGTCATGGCCCCGTCCCAATTTCTGTTGCAGAGATTCTTGATAAAAAAAAAAAGTAAGTAGTGAGTATAATAATTTGTCTTTAACCAAATGAAATGATGTGCATTGTGTTAACATTGGTCCTGCACAATGATGTTTTACTGCGTGTGCATTTATGTAACAGCCACATATTTTTGAAATCTAGACTCTGCTTTATGGTCCCACTAGTGAAGTTTTATGTGGTTAAAGTTGCTCTCAAGTCAACAGAAAACTAAACAAATGAAATATTCTCTGAAGTTATGAACACATCTCTGTGTGTGTGATACTTGTGTGGACAATTACGCGCAGGTATTTGTGTCATTGTGTGTTATGAGGAACAGAGTCTAATGTGTTTATAATTGATCCATCTCAGGCAACGCAGCACAGTGGGCAACAGATGCCACAGTTGCTGCTGCCACAGTCACACAAACATAACATCCGTCCTTTTGTGTACTGTGTGTGTTTGTGTGAGTTCATCTAACAGCTGTATATGTAAAATATGGCTTTGGTGTGTAGTTGTGTGCTTTTGCTCATGTTATTTATCATTAATTGGAGGTGTTAGAGCAGACTTCTCACCAGAGGAACAGAAGTGTGATGCAAACTGTCTTGGGCTCAAAGCTGGTTTATAGTTCAGTCTGCACGATTCAGCTGCATGTTTCCACTCGGAAACAGGGGAGGAAATGCGGGTAACCAAAGAGACAAAAACACTTAACATGGCAGGTTTGGCTTTTAGAGAAATTCACATCTTTTGTGGTCCTGTTTTACAGCTCAGGTGTTACGCGTCCTGTGTCTGCATGTCCTTTAAAGGGACTTGAGGCAAGATTAAGAAACGAAACTCGCGACTGCCGCTTCAGGGAACTGCAGCCATGAGCCAAGCCGTCACGGGAGCATGCACAAACTGAAGCTATAACGTTGTTTACTAACCTTTTTCTTCGTAGTTACACTTTTTAGTGTCTTTCAGTTGATCTGGATCGTTTTGCTGACGGCAGAAGAATCCATAACTATCACTTACAGTGTTTGAATTTACCGCGATCATCTTCCTCATGTATCAAAACTGCGGATGTAGCGTTATTTGACGTGAAGTCCACAGGGCAGCGCGGGAAATTCGGACACCGAATTGCTGCACATTTTGTAGCACACAGCCTGTTCAAGGCAACGTGGGTGGAAACGGTACTTTTGGTATTTAGCGCTTCATCACCCATTAGTATTACAAAAATGGACATGCTTGCTTTTTTAAAATTCCTGCCTCTAGTCCCTTTAAAGGTAGAGTCCGGAGTTTCCCCCCTGAAAACAAATGTTAAACTTGTGCAAGTGAAATCCGTCTCAATCCGCGCCTTTGGGCCTCTACCCTCATGGGGTGGTGAGTTTGAATGCAGCTCCCTCTTTTCCCATTTGTTATGGTCTGGTCAGGACGTTTCTGGGTGGAGATTTCTGTTTATGTCACCAGCCAATGACAGAGCTAAGAGCATGACGCTGTGTGAGAATAAGCTCACGATTGGAGCAGATGCCAGTCGCCCAAACTCTCAGGGGGAAAAAAAGGAAAAAATAAAAATGGCGGCCGCAGCGGAGAAAAGGAAGTACTCCCCTTCAAGATACAGTGGTGCAGTGGCGGATCTAAAAAAATTTTACATGGGGGGCGGGGGGCAAAGGAGAGGCACGAGGTCCAAGCAAGGTGGCGATGTTTTATGTCCTCAATGGCGTATGTGAACATCTCCTGTATTTCAATGTAATAAAGAAAAACATCCTTAAAACAATTTAGGAAAGTGTCTCTTACTCTTATTTTGCTTTGCAACGTCACTGTTTTGTTTGATGGTTTATTTATTCTTTGACAGATTCCACTGCTTGTTCTGCTCAGCAACATATGACAGACTGACAAGTTCAGAAACGGTGTTTTGTAGCTAAATGGACAACTCCACTACTTCCTGAATTCAAACCAGCTCCTTTATTTTCTGTCTTTCATTACAGGACAAACTGACTAATCCAGGTGTGCGAACCATGACGGGAATGGTCAGACACACCTGGATAAATCAGTTTGTCCAGTAATGGAAGACAGTCAACAAAGAAGCTGGCTGAAGTTCAGGAAGTTGTGGAGTTGTGCATGAAGTCCATTGTAAGAGGAATATCAAACTGAAAGAAAGTTCATTTTTAAAATTAAGTCCATCAGGGGGAATCAAGTGCTTTCTTCAAGTGTAATTTCTTTACAACAACTTATCAAGTGTAGTTATGCTCCCAATATTTCTGAAACTGTGACACTCAGGGGTGTGAAAAGTACAGATATGACAAAGAAAGTAGATGTTCAAGAACTTTACTCTTTACCATCACACAGAGCAACTATTGTAGGCTATTTGTAGTACTACAAACAAAAAACAAAATTACATTAAAGCCGCAAGCGGCATTGAAGGCCCTCGCACCTCTGGCGGCGCTCCGGCCTATGCACCTCGTAGTCAGTGTCACATCATAACTGTGT
>JALJCO010001080.1:0-16058 GCA_023101725.1 Atherinomorus stipes
GTGTGTGTCTGTTCTGCCATCGATGTGAGGACCACCATGGGTTTTTAACCTTTGGAGTGAGGATATTTTTGGGAAGTGAGGACATTTTGGCCGGTCCTCACTTTCTTTTTCATTGTAATGGCATCCAGAGGTTATTTATATGCTTTTTTCAAAGTTTCAGCCCGGTCCTCAGAAAGATAGGAACATGAGTATTGAGTGTGTATCTAGTGTGTGTATTTATTTTGCAAATACACACACATTTTACTCTCAGTCGCCCCCTATGGCCACAGCATGTCACTACACCTTTATTACTCTCAGTCGCCCCCTATGGCCACAGCATGTCACTACACCTTTATTACTCTCAGTCGCCCCCTATGGCCACAGCATGTCACTACACCTTTATTACTCTCAGTCGCCCCCTATGGCCACAGCATGTCACTACACCTTAGTGAAAAAGATCTTTTTCTCTCTTTTGCACCCTGATGACATTGGTTATTCACTGCACATCATGTCGTAACCCACAGGGGTTTTTGATTATCATAAAAAAATCTATTTATTCTGATGACTGTGGCTTATCCTGACTGACTATTTTTCCTTTTTTTGCAATACTATTACTTTTTCTACTGAGATACTGGTTTACATTAAAGTTCAAACATGTTTTAAGTGAATATAAATTTTAGCTTTTTCCCTGAGCTTCAGTTTTATTAAGTTTTATTAATTTAACTCTTTTTAAAACCAAAATTGCTGCACAGACCCAAAACCATACTGGAAAAAGATCTATACAAACCATTGCATTACTTTGGGTTTTATAAGGTGGGCTACTCAGTGAGTGAACTGGTCCCTAAAATTTATTCAGTCCTCAGGATAAAATTCATTGAGAAATGAAGCCATTGTTAAGCAGGATTTTACAGATCCTGCTTAACAATGGCTTCATGTCTCCATGAATTTCATTTATCTTTCTGTTAAATAGTTCCTAATAAGCAATGAGAATCCTTTTAGTGTCCAATTATATTGTCCAGTGAGACAGACATTGAAAAAGGAAGCATTCCTTCCCACTGCAATAACCATAATGACTGTAACAATATTTAAATTAGAATCTAATTTGAATTTTGATGAAGTAATTAGGGATGGGCGATATGGACTAAAAATATACCACGATAATTTCTGGTTTTCATCACGGTAACGATAACTGACAATAAAAATATCATTCTAAATGTTTGTATTATAAATCTGTCACTATATTCTGTATTGAAAGCCCTAAAATGGTACTAGAAACCACAAAATCACATCAATTAAGTCCCAGTAGTACACCTGTATAGCAAAGCTGTAGTAATACCAAGCAAACAAGTCTGAAATATGAGAACAAATTTGACATTTATTTAAAAAATGCAAACAAAAAAAATAACCACATAAATTACTGTAAATTCAAGGCGATAAATTTAGACAAATTTATCGTTTTTATTGTGAGATGACCAATTATTATGATGGGTAATTTCTTTGACGATATGTTGCACACAATAAAATATCGCTTCCATCTGTAGCAGTAATTGTTACAAGTGCAATTTGTAACATACTGCATAACTTTGAACTATGAACTTTCTTGTTAAACCATTTTTTAAGTGGAAAACTATTCTCGGTAAAGTACACTACATCAAGTGAAAAAAAATTGTCATCCAAGTTCTTGATATACCACAAACCTGCTGTTGAATGAAAAGCTGGGTCCCAGAGCAGAAGGCTCCAAAACCTCAGAAGCCAATAGGAGACATTATTAAGAGTTGCTTGGGTGAGTGGAAAAACAAGCCAACCATCACCAACCTCAGAATATTAATGAAAACACTAACCATGATGCAGTCAGTAGGATGAATAGCAGCATATCAAGAAACTCTGCTCTGAAGTTCAACATGTCTACCACCACACCCTGGATGCCAGTTGTCTTGTGTAAGTGGATGGGGTGTTTGGGCACCATGTAAATAGATTTCTCTGTAGATAAATCAATATATTACATATAGAAGGAGCAACTTGGTCCTCAATCCAAATAGTCTGGCTAATTTGTGCAATTTGCGCACCATCTTAGCTGCTCTTAGCTAAACCTAGTTTACTTAGAAACTTCACATCTTCTGGCCAGAATGTGCCATTTCATTCTATGATTTAATTTACTGCTGAATTAGCTTAAATACTGACTGGACTAATGAAATATGCTTTGGAAAGCCTGACAATGTAATTTTTATAAAATGGAGAAAATATGAGAAAAATTGATCATTACTTGTGTAACATACAATCTTCGTCATTTTAAGTAGAAAGTCAAGTAAAAAGTTAAGTAGAAAGTGTCCCTTCAGAGTTACCTTGGGGAGGCAAAAAAAGGTGACTGGAAATTTCTACACGATGATGGTCATAGGAGCAATAACTCTGACAGCCTCCTGAATTTTTAAAGGAGTCATCACGGAAACTCCGGAGAGTGAAAGTGACTTCGTTTTTGAGTTCGGGCTCTTTCTTCTCAACAGAATCGTCCACAAGCACACGCTCTCCACAGTACACGGTTTGCATTTTTTTTCTCTGAATGATGTGAACCACAGAGGCTGCTAGCAGCTAAGCTAGCCTCTTTAGCACCACCTGAAAGCAGCTGATTACCTGCTGTGGAGTAGCGTTTAATGCCCAGCTTTGTCAGAGAGGAGAGGAGGACGAGGAGGAGGAGAAGGAAAAAAAATTGCCATCCTGAGCTGCTTGGTCAGAAATTCCTCCGTTTTCAGTGTAACAGGAGGGACAGCTTTACCAGGGAGCAGTGGATTATATTTATCAGTGAGGATGTGCAGACGGTAAGTGTTGCTGCTGTGTAACTTATTATCTTTTGCGTCAGAGACCAGTAAACGGTGGTAGACGAACGGACAAGCTGCTAATGTAGCTACAGAAGCTAACAGTGTTTGGTTAGCTTCACGTCAGACGTCCGCTCCTTATATTCATCAGAGTCCAGCCCTTTTACTCCGGATCCTCTCCATCAGCCGCACCGTTACGTTTTTATCACGTTTTTCTCTGCTGGGACATCATTTCCTTCACCTGCTCTGTCCTGATAAAACTTTGTTTTGGCTTTGACGTTTGCCTCGTGAATGCCCTTACAGACAGGTCTGATTCTCGTACGTATTCTCGCGACAAACAAAAGTTGGAGATAAAAAGAGGTTAAATGAGCTCATTACATTTTCCTCCCACCCAACTAGAATTAAAAATTCATTTGAAGATAATTTAAGAAGGATTGTGTACGTAAAACATGAGGTTATGAAACCCTAAAGTGATGATGACACAACCTTAACTTCCGGTAACTTTGCCATACAACAACACACCAAGACCAAATCAGTATTTCTGTGCAGGTAGAAGTTAATCAGATGTGTATTTAGGTAAATATCCAATGTTTAGGAGGCTCGGCTAAAGGCTAATAGCTTTTCAGTCGTGAAACGAGCCGCCATGTTGTGACGTCAGCGACATACAGAGTTGCGGTCCGCCCATTGAGTTCCATGTATAATCTAAGCCGGGGAAAACATGAAAGATGCTCCAGAACAGCTGGACTGGAACTGGTTTGTGTGCTGGATCATCAGCCAAAAGTGATGATGATGATGAATTTGGGGAAATCACATTTTACAAGCTGGAACCGGAGTAGAACTGTAGAACCAGAGTAGAACTGTAGAACCAGAGTAGAACTGTAGAACCGGAGTAGAACTTTAGAACCAGAGTAGAACTGTAGAACACAGAGTAGAACTGTAGAACCGGAGTAGAACTTTAGAACCAAGAGAACTTTAAACAAGTAACTGTAGGAGTAGAACTGTAAAACCAGAGAACTGTAGAACCGGAGTAGAACTGTAGAATTACTGGTTCAGATAAAAGCCTGCAAGATCATTAATAGGGAACCGAAGAACTGTAAGGAGCGAACCGGAGAGAACAAAACCAGAAGAACCAGAACTGTAGATCCAGAGTCTTGACATACAGTAGATCCAGGAGTGAAAAACAGGCACACCTGCCCTGTGTTAGCTCGCAGCTCACGGCAGGCCGGCAACTAGCCGCAGTAAATCCATGGTTCCGGTGGAGTTTTTAATAGCTCCTGTTTATAAGGATGAGGATGGAGGAAAGGATGAAGGTTTGGAAGCAGCTGGAGGACATCTGATGATGGGAGACGTCCTCATATAACCGAGCAGCAGCTGTCTGTCCGTACAGAGTGGGACCGATGTGATGAAGGAGACGTCCTCATATAACCGAGCAGCAGCTGTCTGTCCGTACAGCAGCTGTGTGACCGATGTGATTGGGCAGACGTCCTCATATAACCGAGCAGCAGCTGTCTGTCCGTACAGCAGCGAAGGACTGGAGGTGATGAAGGAGACGTCCTCATATAACCGAGCAGCAGCTGTCTCTGTCCGTACAGCAGCTGTATGACAGGAGAGACGAGCAGACGCTTCTACTGCTGCTATTGTTTCCCGGTGAGTCCGACTCCGACCTGCTTCTTTATCCTCTTCTGAATAAAATTCGGGATCTGGTAGAAAACCTAAATAAACTAACGCTGCACTTACGAGCTTTTTTTAAACATTAACTGGTTATACAACAGAAGGCTGAGTTGTTACTGTTTGTTTGTAAAACTGGAAAAGGAACTTAAAAACCGCAATGAAGTTGTTGACTTCAATGTTAAATAAGCAGCGAAGAAGAGGACTCTTGCAGACGTCATATCTGGTTTCAGCTCACAGCGCCACAGTCTGGTCAGATGCTGAAATGCACTGATGTTTTCTAATAACTCATCTATGCAGCTGCGCTTGTTTCTGTTACATAGATCATCATGACGGACGTTCTGGTCGATAAAACATGGAGGAAATGTCAATAACATGTCATCAGCACTTTAAATGATTCAAGCAAAAGATTTTCCAAGAGGTGTAGAGGTCTGAAATTTTAGTATGTTGTTCCAGGGGTTGAGATAAATTGAGTGATGCCACTTTGGTCTAAATCAGGTGTGTACTTGTGTGTATGGATATGTGAATGGTGAGAGTACAGTTCCCTTGTGGTGCTCAGTGCTGCTGACCACCATCTCAGACACACAACCTTTCAGTCTCACAAACTGTGGTCTGTTTGTGAGGTAGTCGATTAAATCCAGGTGGTTGTGGAGGATCCACCTGGAAGTTATGGAGCTTCTGACATAGCAAAGCAGCTGAATAGTATTAAAGGCACTTGAAAAATCAAAGAACATGACCCTCAAAGTGCTGCCTGACTGGTCCAGATGAGAGTGGGCTCTCTGAAGCAAGAAGATGATGGCGTCTTCAACCCCAAGCCCATTACCATATGCGAACTGTAATGGGTCCTGAAAGGTGTTCACTTGCTTTTTGAGGTGAGCCAGTAAGAGTCTCTCCAGGACTTTCATGATGTGAGATTTCAGGGCAACTGGTCTGTAGTCATTTGGTTCTGGTTCTGGTTCTGGTTCTGGTCTGTAGTCATTTGGTTCTGGATCTGGTTTTTTTGGGGTGTAGTTTTTTAGGGACAGGAACAAGACAGGATGTTTTCCACAGCACAGGAACTCTGTTCTGTCTCAGGCTGGTGTTAAAAAGGTGCTGGAGAACCGGACATAGTTGTTCTGAGCAGGTCTGGAGAACCGGACATAGTTGTTCTGAGCAGGTCTGGAGAACCGGACATAGTTGTTCTGAGCAGGTCTTGAGAACTCTGGGACTGACACCATCTGGACCTGCAGCCTTGTTCTGGTTCAGTTTCTCCAGTTGTTTCTTGACCTGGTCACAGGAGACAGTCAGGCTGGAGGTGGAGACAGAGGAGGTCTCAGGATGTCCTGATGTGGAGACAGAGGAGGTCTCAGGATGTCCTGATGTGGAGACAGAGGAGGTCTCAGGATGTCCTGATGTGGAGACAGAGGAGGTCTCAGGATGTCCTGATGTGGAGACAGAGGAGGTCTCAGGATGTCCTGATGTGGAGACAGAGGAGGTCTCAGGATGTCCTGATGTGGAGACAGAGGAGGTCTCAGGATGTCCTGATGTGGAGACAGAGGAGGTCTCCAGGATGTCCTGATGTGGGGGGGAGGCTGTGGCAGTTTGGTCAAATACCGATGGAGAAAATGGAGCCGCCAACACAGTTCTCAAGTGTGACTACAAGACAATTATTTTTCAATACCCAAAAAACTAATTTTATCAAAGGTTGTTGAGAAGCATTTCTGTTTTTAAGTCATCCCGGTTATTGTTTAAACAAACTTCTCATTAGGGGGCAGAAAATCCACCAGCAGGGATGCGTGGGAAACTTTACATTACCTAAAGCAGATCAAATGCAATCAAAAGTGCTGTTCTGTGCAGAGGTTTGAAAGAGTGGAATTTATTACCAAAACACATCAAACTCACCACTTATTTAAATCAATTCAAAATACTAATCAAACTGCATCTATCAAAGTAGGATTTAAAAGGCGGGGGGTGGATGCATATGTGTGAATGTATGTATATAAATGGATGTGGATGTTATTATGGATGATTGTTTGTTATGTTCTTATGGCATACGGGAGGATGATCCATTCAGTCACATGATGTAGGTTTGTATTATGGGTATTTAATAGCAAATTCACTTGAATTTTGGTGGTTTGTTTTCTGTGAATATAATTTTGTTGGAGCCAAAGAAGAGCGGTAGCTTTACTGCAGCAGTCTTAATAAGCCGAACTGAATTAAACTACACTACACCCCTCTATTCTACCAAAGTCTTTTCTGTTTGTTTCCTCAGATTTTTTTTGTTTCTATTTAGTGAAAATGAGAAAATTGAATGTAAGATTTTTATTTTATAGTTTATTTTCCTGTAATACCCTTTATGAAAATAACAGATGTGTACTTCTGCAACTGCTTAACAATAACACTTGTTTTTAAAGTTAATTCCTACTTTTAAAGAAGGATTTTAGAAGCATTTTAATTTCAAATGTCTGAGCTGCATAAATAAAAGCCAGCTTTTTCCATTCAGACTCAGTTATGTGCAGCATGAGAATCAGTGCTTCTCTGCACCTCCAAACTCAGCCTTAATTAATGGCCCATCAAGGGGAGGGGCTCCCCCCCCTGCACCTGGCCTGGCTCAGAGCCGCTACGTCTGCTGCGTCACGTTATTGGAAGCAGCGGGTCACGTGCAGAGGAGATGGAGCGGCTCGCGAAGCGGATGAGGACGTTAAGATCACACCAGCAGCAGTGCGAAGCCAGATTTTGGAGGAGCGTTTCAGAGCAGGTAAGACTGAACATGTTTCATCCTTCATGACAGGCGCTGTTTTTAGCTTAGAGTTTAGTTTGACCCGGTTTGTTTGTGAAAAGTAACGTAATGCAGCGGGTTATGGATAGTTCAAGCACATCCTTGTTCGTGTTCGTTCTGGTTATGCTAGGCTGTTTAACCAAAAAAGAAAGGAAGAAAAAGAAAAACTGCTAAAACCTGGACTAAATGGGTAGTTGAATCCAGTTTGGTGTCGTTCCCGACCTGGACTCTGACATGCAGACAGATGCTTCATTAAGTTACAAACGAAAGCAGACATTCCTAAAAACAGAACAATACGACGGATTTTTTTATTTCTTTAAATTCTCTCGCTGGTTTTGGTTAATGAAGAACTTTGAGATGGTTTAAATCGGTGGAAACCCATCTTAGGCCCATCACTGCAGCCGTGCACGAACGGAGAAACGTGCTAGCATAGATGCACGGAAACGAGCTGGAACGTGCACTTGGTGATTGTTCCTATCGTCATATGCGGGGAAGACACTAGTTACTTTTACATTGACTAGTACTTAATCTATTTGACTAAAATAACCAACCTGATCTCACAAAAATACGTGACATGAGCACGAACGGTTTTACTCATATTCGTGTCCCCGACACGCAACTGCTTCACATTACGTGTCACTGACACGTAAAGCTGCACAATGTTAAGTCAATGGGGAAACTTTTCGTGTCCCCAGACACGAATTTTTCTGCTTCAAATTACGTGCTGATGACACGTAAAGCTGCACAATGTTAAGTCAAGTCCCTCCCCCCCCCCCCCCCCCCCAAAAAAAAATCAACATGGCTCGTTACGTCTGCAAAGCTGAATGACAGCATGAAGTAATTGAGATGATGTTGGGGAAGAAACGTCTCTAACGGTTGCAGGACAGCAGCTCTGCAGGGACAGACGAGGACACAGAGCAGGTGTCCGTCATGCAGAAGTTGTGGAGATGGATTCCAGGTTTCTCCAGGTTTCTGTAGGCAGCATACAGCCAAAAAACCTAAAAGGATTTGGGCTCCGTTAAAATGAGCAGAACTGTGGATCGCAGATATAAACTGAGTGGATATTAAAACGTAATATTGTCTGTATTTTTGTGCACAAACAACCTGATATGGGTGTGATTTTCTTAGAGGACGTGCTGATTTTACATTGCACAGTTTTACGTGTCAGTGACACGTAATTGGAAGCAGTTACGTGTCAGGGAAACGAATATGAGTAAAACCGTTCGTGCTCATGTCACGTATTTCTGTGAGATCAGGTTGAAATAACTGATCAGTGATTCCAGCTGACAAGTTTACATGACACATTTTTATTCTGATCGACGTGCAATCGGATCAAAAGTGCATTCATAGGTAGTACTGAGACGTCTTCGGCTTGGATTGAACTTGTGAATATTATTAACCAGCTTAATGATGGCAAAATATCATAAAACTGATATTAATTATAACACTGTCTATGACCAGAGTGCCAGTGTTAACATAGATATTTCTCATCAGTGTGAATACTGACATCATTATGATTGCAGCCAGATGTTTACTTGCACACTTGGACGGTGTTTTAGGTGATGATTTCGTTGCGATGTGTATATAATATAGAGTCTTGTATATCTGCAATATTACTGTGCCTTAATATCACACCACTACCTTAGACCTCTGTTATTGTCTGCTAAAAATTAAGTTGTTGGGTTGTAAGAGAAAAAAGCCGCTGTCTAAAAAACAGATGAAATATCCTCAACACTTGAAGCAGAAAGGTCTTGATTTATCACAGTTTGCTACAGTTGTGAATGCATCCTTTTAAACAGGCTGTTTGTGAGGGTTTGAAAAACCATGTTTTAATTGTAATCCCATTATGGACATGTAACCAGCTGAACATGATGAGTAAATGACCTGCATGGCACGGCTGTTGAACTACCCTGATGATACACATGTTTTTACCTTTCAAAGTGACGTGTTCCTGATTAACTTGGTAAATCTTGAAAATGTTGCTTGATAATATGACTTGCATACATGAATGCATACTTAGTGCTCTGTTCTGTGCATGTCATTTATACAGTAAATATGCAGATGAATTTTCCAACGTAGATAAAATAACCATTTACATGAAATATCAATGCCTTTCTGTGCTGTACACACTATTTTCTGGTGACAGAGCTATTTTTATTTTCTTGTAGGCCCAAAAAGGAGAGATGGCAAGAAGAAGACCAATAAAAAGGTAGGAGCAATCTATTAATAAAGAAATAAATCAATTGTTATAATTATTGTGATTTTTTTATTTAGAAGTTTTTATTCTGAACTCATAAGGCTTTCATTGCAATTACGCTTGGAGAAGGAATTTCACTGACAAATTACGTAAGAACTGTTGACAGAAACTGCTCACAGCTTGATTTTAGTGTACTGTTGGACATCATCCAGAGACATTTCAGTTTAACCCTTTCATACATGGTGCCCTCTACAGAAGCCCCCTATTTAAAGCGGAGTCTGGGTAGAAGTGGACATATTGTAAATTACTGAGTTTGCCTTGGTGATCACTGGGGGGTTTCCAGAAAGCAGGTTTTGTTGTTAACTCTGAGGTACCCGAGAGGAGACACTCCGAGCTGCCTGCCAGAAAGAGGGCTACGACACTGGCAGCGCAGGTAATGCCAGACGCGACCATGACGCTCACGGCAGGTTGTTATCCCTTAGATGGGGGAACCTCCGAGCTGCCTGTTTCAGAAAGAGGCTATCTGACACTGAGTCAGTCGCCATGGTAACAGACTCTTAGAACATGACCTGCTCACTGGCAGGTTGTTTTTAAGGAACCCTGAGTTTCCGTTTCTACCGGTCTCCTCCACCTGGAGCAGCTGTCAAACGTGGATCGTTCGCACTGACGTGGTTCCAAAGATTTAGAAGCTGAACAAATACGCTGTAATAATTAAAATGAGAGGACTTTTCATAACTTCAACATTTATAATCAAATTTCTTCATTAATATGTCATCAGAGGGGACGGTCTGCAGTTCCTCAGATTCTCCAGCCGTACATATCCGACGGTCACAGTGCCAGCATGAGATGATGTCTCATGGGTTAATTTCCTCTGAACTGAGCAACTGAGTTCTCGCTTCCAGATCAGCTGCTGTGAGCTGGTTCCATCAAATTGGAGAGTCTTTACCCAGAGTTGGAACCACAACAAAAGCCATCATCAATGTAGCCCTGATACCTGGATTCACCATGGCAACCGCTGATAAAAGCCTAATTATTTCACCTGATTGGAGGATGAAGTGCTTATTCAGGCATAAGGGCGATATGAGCAGGTATTTTGTTTAAAAGAAAAAAAGGAGCAGGGATGCTGCAAAGTAGAGAGGAGAATCATTGATGAAAACTGCTGCCTGAGTCAATGTGGAAGTTTGAATCCACAGACTGGATATTTAACTTTATAGAAACACTTGGGTTAAGATATTAGTGGATGAAATAAAATTTTTATTCTGTTCAGATTCAGTCCCACTGGGGAATAATATACGTGGAGGAAACTCAAAGTTCAGATTTAACATCTTTTAAAAGGTTATGTATTGCGCTTTGTTTTTGGATATTTTATTTTATTTCACACTGGTTGGTATACAAATTAAGTCGTGGTTATTTCTAAACTGAGTAATTTAAAGCAGAACTCAGTAACTTCAGCTCGGGGCCCCCCCTAGTGGCGTCCTTTCACTGTCGTGTTCAACCCCCCCCCTTACACCCCCACAGCACACAGACGGCTTCTCTACCTTCTTTCCTCTATTTTGATCCCTGGATATATTTCTAAGCGTTTACTAGCTTGTTGATGCTACGTTGCTACGTTGGTAGCAGCAGCACGTCTCCCTCTGCTCAAAGCAAAGTCCTGTATCTTCTGAAACGGGACGTTTTACCCGCGATTTGCGGGTAAATATGCCGTGGATTATATTTTTCACTGGTGTTGGCGAGTAGCAGGTAAGAATACAAACTTTTATTTACTTTTTGCGGACGTGACAAGTGATTATTGAGCCTGAAGCAGTGATGCTTCACCCGGCGCCCAGACAGCGCAGCTACATGAATCACTCTGGTCCAGCAAAGAGTTGGTTATGAGAGCCAGGAGCCGTGTTTAGGTGGTGGAAGATAAAGAAATGTTTTCTTCCAATTAGTGCTGGTAGTCTGGTTCAGATCAGAGCTGGTAGTCTGGTTCAGATCAAAGCTGGTAGTCTGGTTCAGATCAGAGCTGGTAGTCTGGTTCAGATCAGAGCTGGTAGTCTGGTTCAGATCAAAGCTGGTAGTCTGGTTCAGATCAGAGCTGGTAGTCTGGTTCAGATCAGAGCTGGTAGTCTGGTTCAGATCAGAGCTGGTAGTCTGGTTCAGATCAAAGCTGGTAGTCTGGTTCAGATCAGAGCTGGTAGTCTGGTTCAGATCAGAGCTGGTAGTCTGGTTCAGATCAGAGCTGGTAGTCTGGTTCAGATCAGAGCTGGTAGTCTGGTTCAGATCAGAGCTGGAAGCAGCTCGGTAGAAAGGGGACCTGAGTGTCACAAGTTCTGCTCGGGTCGGTGCAGGCAAAGTTGTATTTAGCTGCTCGCAGGCCAGAGGCCCCGGCGGGAGGGGGGGAAACATTGAATCGCTCCGTAAACACTTTTAGCCCCACGGGGATTCCGAAAAGCATTTATTGAGGTAAAAAAGTTACTGAGTTCCCCTTTAAGATCCCCAATGAATGCTGTTTTCACTCATTCAGTACACGTTCATATATAGGTCTTGTATAAAAAGCTAATGTCCAGGGGTCTCATGTATAAATCTGTGTGTAGGATGTTACGTAAAAGGGTACGTACGCAGTGAAATCGATCCCCGCTGAAACGCGTTCCCACTGCGCACGTTCCGCGTGTTGTATAGCGGTATGTGAAAAATACATATACCAAAAATAAGCACCGGTTTTTGGTATGAACCGGTATAACACACAGCCTAATTTGAGACTTAGATTTTGCAGCATATGGTAGTTCAAAATATACTGAGGCAGACTGATCTCTCCTTCATCACAGAAAGAGGAAGAGGACGGTGTGGAAACATCTGTCTGCTGGAATCCAGAGGCCAGCAGTAGATCTCCACCATTGTACATTTCATTATAATTTCAGACATGTGAGGACTTTTATCACGTCTCCACACCTTCTTGTCTGTTATGTTCTGTTACCAAAGTTATAAAAATCTCATAAGAAATTTCAAAGCTATCGTAAAGCAGCACGTAAACCCTGTTGTGATATTGCCTCGGGTTAGCGGTGTAACAGGTCGAATATGCTGCCGGGGAATCTGGGTATCTGCAAAACGGTGCGATTTGATGAACCATTGATAAGGAAATTATATCACAAATGCTGAAGTTATGAAAAGCCTTCACTATATTTATTTTTTTGGCACCAATTTAGCTTTTCAATTGCTGGAATCACGTTGGTATGTACAATCCATGTCTGACAATTGCTGCAGGTGGAGCAGACACGTAGAAACTCAGGGTTTCTTTATGGTGAACTTGGTAGCAAGTAGGTTCACTTTACGCAGTAAGTTGCCATAACAGATTTTGGACCAGATTTGCCTCTCTTTCTGGAACAGAAAACCCGGAGTTTCTCCCAACTCATGTTAACATAACTCTGTTTCGACATAACCTGCGTACAGGAATAGGCACCATGTCTGTAGAAGGAAAACGGTGCATGTAAAACTACGCTTTTTTTCTGTCCTCTTTTTTTTTAATCATGCATGAAAAGGTTATTTCCATTAAGCAAGATGTAATAATTAGATCAAGTTTAATGCGGCTTTATTTATGTAGAGGCAGTTCACAACAGCAATTGAAGAGGAAGTTCTGAATTTTTGACATGGGGCCTTATTTTTGAGTTATCCAGGGTGCTACTATTCACTGGAGATGGTTTCAACATCCAAGCACCCAAGGTACATCAGTTATAACAGAAAACTATTTGTATAAATGCCCTGTTGATAGAATAATGTTGGAAATAAAGCTACCCTTGCATTGCGTTACATTTTGATGGTTATGGCCACGTCTGAGGGGTAAATGTGTAAATGTCTCATTTTTAATACAGTTTTTTGAAGAATTTGTTTCATCAAATGAGTCTTTGTTATATCTGTTTGAGCTGGAATATATTGATGGAGACCATAGTGATGGATGCTGTTTCGCTGCTGGTGAGAAACTAGTCCTTCAAAATATAAATCATAGTTTGCGACACAACACAAGTTTTATTTTTAGTATTATTATATTAAAACAGCATTCACACAGTTGGTCTTTGGTTCTAACTGGTTTACCTTGGATGTTGAGTGGATAAGATTGTTTTTAATGACAGGCTACTAGGTACTAATTAACTTTCACTAGCATTAGCACTAGCGACTCCCTGCAACTAGAGTAGTGGGATGAAATGTCTTGAAACTGTCTGCAGTGATTAATTAACTTGAAAATGAGACCTTATGTAAAAATTCTGACATTCTCCATAAATTCACTTTAAGACACAATCAATTCAATCCCATTTATCATAGTCAAATTATAATTCAATTAAATGAGATCCATGATATGATTTACATTAGTCCAGTTTATAATTGTTCTATAACAGTTCATAAAATGATGGCCACACTAAGGAAACCAATAGATTGGATCAAATCTAATTTTATTCAATCCTCCATCCTGAGTATTCTGACATGAGATGATGGTGAATGGAAAGTTACTTAAATAGGGATTTTGATCATTATTATTATTTTCCTGCACAGATGGGGGATGTCAATGAGGAGCAGGAAGGTGCTTCCTCTGAAACTGAGCTATCCGTATGCTCGGTCTCTGATCCAGAGTACCAACCAGACCAAAATTCTTCAGTGTCTAGTGATGACGAAGATTTGGCCCCAAAGAAAAGTTCATCAAGCAAAAAAAATTTTTGTGATGAAGGCGTTGGAGAACGTCAAGGAGGCGAGTGCACAAATAAAAAACAAAAACCTAGATCCTATGAGAAAAGACACAAGAACAAACACAAGAAAAACAGAAATAACAAACTAACATCATCTTTGACAGTTAAAACTAGCAAAAAAAAAAGGACAGCAAGCGAGTGTGGGACAAAAAACATTACTGCCTCTACTGTGAACAGCCACACTCAAAGATTTCCAGGCATTTGGAGAGAAAACACAGCGAGATTAAAGATGTGGCATATGCATTCAGCTTCACATTGGGCTCAAAAGAGAGAAAGGTTCTTTTGGAGCAACTTCGCAACAAAAGGAGACTACAAACACAATGTTAAAGTTCTTGAAGAAGGCAGCGGACAAATAATCACCTGGAAACAGCCTCCAGATAAAGCATCTGTCAAGGATTACTTGCCCTGTTCATACTGCTTTGGGATGTTCCGGAAAAATGATCTGTGGAGACACGAGTCCTTGTGTAAAGTTAAAAACTTGTGTGAAACGGAGGAAACTGGTGGTAGAAGGAGGGTGCAGAGTCGTGCAGCACGGCTGCTTCCAATAGCAGCTTCTTCAGATGGATGTCAGAGCATCATCAACAGCATGAGGCAGGATGATGTGTCCTTTCACATCAGACAAGATTCCCTCATTTGCAAATATGGTGAATCTCTGTATTCAAAACATGGACGCATGAAGTCCCGTCATCAGTACATTGCCCAAAGAATGAGGGAACTGGGCCGGTTTATGCTAGCTGCTAAAGAGATGGACAAGACCATTGGAGGTCTTGCAGATTTGTGTGTACCATCAAAATTCACGTTTGTTGTTGATGTTGCCAAGCGTCTTACTCAGTTTAGTCCCAGAAAAAACGAGTATGGCAAACCCGCGACAGCAGTCAAAATCGGATTCTGTCTGAAAGGAGCTGTAGAAGTGCTTATTGGACAGACACTTATGAATGATGATGACCTGGCCGAAAAGAAAGCAAAGAAGTTCTTTGAACTTTTGGAAAAAAACTGGAAAAACAGTGTGGCTGTCAGTGCTCACCAAATCATAAAAGAAAAGAGATGGAACAAAAAAGATGACATCCCTCTCACCAAAAATGTGATCACTCTGAGGGACCACCTGAGAGAGGTGGAAGATGATGCAAAAAAGGAACTGATGGAACAACCAAACCCAGCAGCATACAAGACCTTAAGTGAGACTGTGCTGGCACAGGTCATCATCTTTAACAAGCGCCGTGAGGGGGAGGCATCACGCCTGACGCTGGAGACTTACAAGACAACAAACGACAGTCTCATCAACGAGGACATTTATGAAACCTTGTCTCCATTAGAAAGGGAGCTCAGCAAACTTTTAACCCGTATAGAAATACGCGGTAAAAGAGGCAGGATGGTGCCAGTCTTCTTGACTGACCGAATGAAGGAATCAATCGACTTGTTGATTAAGAGAAGAGACGAAGTTGGTGTACTTGATGACAATCCGTATCTCTTTGCCAGACCTGGAGGGATGACAAACATACGTGGATGTGACTGTCTAAGAAAATATGCAAAAGAGAGCAAAGCAGAAAACCCTGAACTCTTGAGATCGACTAAACTTAGAAAACAGGTTGCTACACTCTGCCAACTTTTGGACCTCGGTGAACAAGAACTGGAGCAAGTCGCCAGGTTTATGGGTCACGACATCAGGGTTCACCATGACTTCTATCGCCAAACAGACAAAACATTTCAGATTGCCAAGATCAGCAAACTCCTGTTTGCAATGGAGCAAGGACCTGCGACCCTCAAGGGGAAGAACCTCAGCACCCTTGATCTTGTTGATGGTGGTATGTATGAATCACAACTGACAGAATGCAACTACTCAGTTTTTATTATGATGCAGTCAAATCACAGGTTTATGCTGAAAACTGTTTAAATTATGCTTGATGAAACATGATGGTCAGAAGGAGAGACAG